>JAOTQY010000023.1:6465171-6481991 GCA_026413445.1 Dolichallabes microphthalmus | reverse complement strand
TCTCCACATCATTGCATTCAGTTTTTATTCACAATTTGTTTAGTGTCCCAACTTTTTTGGAATCTGGTTTGTATACAAGTGTACCGTGCTGAGGCTGCTTGAGAAGCTGCTGTATGGATGCTGTTCTGGCCAGCAGGAAATCGGCGAGAGCCTGGCGAGGTGAACTGTCCTCCAGCAACATGGTGGACACCAGGGCTTCAGCGATAGCCTGATCTGAAACAGCTCTGCCGCGCAAGACAGATTTACTGTCTAGCAGGATCGTTGACCTGACAAGGAGGGACGAGGTTTTGAAATGAGCACAAGAACAACAGAGGGGGAAAATAAAGAGAGAGGGGCGGGAAGGGGTGTGTTTACCTGAAGTGTCCAGAGGCGGCCACCTGCTGGATGAGGATGGGGAACCGGCTCAAAACGGGGCTGTATGAGGCGGCAGGCGTGTCCAGGTGCAGCAGCTGGTGCAGGTGAGCACAGAGGAGGTGGAGCTGTGTGGCCTGCAGGTACTGAGCTCCCTCCAGCGCGCTCCACATCCGCTCAGGCATCTCCAGGAGCAATTTGATCTGAGCCGCCATAGCGTAGAACTTCTCCTGTGATTGCTTCTCACCCTTACACACACAAAAAGGAAAACACGTTTTTAAACTCATCTCAGCCAGACAAGCAAAAACAGCTATTATACTGTAGTAAAGGTTTGACATTCCACAAAACTACATGTGGAATCGCTACTTGGATATTTTGTCCTTGATGATCGATCTAGGTAAGATTATCTGGGAGCTGGGTTATGTCAACCGGACTTGTTTCTTTTTAGGTAGAAACGTTCCATATTTATCCAAGAAGCTTCTTCAGTCTAGGGGCAAGTCGCCTCAAACTGACCTCAGATTTTCCTCAGATTAAAGAAACTACTTGGATGAGGAAAAATAAAAAATCCAGTTGACATGACTCAACTTCCAGGTACTTGGCTACGTATTTGCACGAAATAACACCCAACACTCCAAACTCATCCTACTTTTAAACTTAAAACTAGTATCTTTCCATACTAGTTGAAAAATTTAATCTGAAGGAAAGCCTAAGACATACCAGGATGCACTTCGGCTATATAATACAGGTGTGCGGAGTCGCATCAGAGACTCGGCTCAGCTAGTTAGAGATCTACGATTACTCGATTACCAATGATCAAGTTCGAGATGATGCGAGAGCTGCACAGACTGAAGGACTAAAGCGCTGCTGCATCACTCTCCATACACAGTGTTTAGTCCTGTGCCACTGTAGGATTTTGTACTGGGGAGCCAATAGTTTTGACACTAAAAGGTCAACCCAAGTGTCATTTTGACTGGTCATATCTCAGTCTAAAAACTTCCAGGTAGTGCCATGCACATACGAGTTTGGAGTAAGTACAGTCAATGACGTCACTATAACACCCGTACCTCTGCTCTGCTGCTCTGAGGAGTGTGTTTGCTCGGTTTCAGCGTGTGACAGTAGTTCTGCATGTCCTTTATGGACTGAAGCACTTTCTCGGAGCACTCCCTCATCTCCCCGATGGTGTCGGCAGCCTCGATCAGGTCTCTGTACCTCTCTCCCACCATCTGCCGCAGCTCCTCTTTCTTCTGCTCGATCTCCGCGCGCACCTTCTGCTCCACCGCGCGGATTTCATCAGTGCTGTATCGCTCAAACAGCACCGTCGGGTCTTTAATATCTGACACCCGAAGGGACTGAACCGGAACCGCGGCCATCGCTGTTCCCTGGGCTGCCAGCTGGAAAAAAAACCCGGAAGTACAGATATCTCCAAACTGCGTTGTATTTCTTCCGCCCGTTTTGCGAGAGGCCACGCCCTCTTCTGGTTATTGCAAGGAGCCAAACAAATAACTATTATAACAGCGTTTCCCTTCCTGCAAAATTATACTTAAATGACATTTTAGTCGTTTAAACACATTAATGAATTTAGTACATAGTCTAACCTTAAATTTATTACATTTAATAAATTTATTCGAAACCCAGTTTAACATTACAGTATAAGTAATAACTTAAATACTAAAAGACTCGATTCGAGCCGACATCCAATCATTCCAGACTATAGAATCTAAAAAATCGACACCGTTCACACTCAAGGTTTAGAGTTTATGAAGACTCGTGTTCTGTCCCTGATGATATGCTATTAATTCAACAATCATATGTGATTGTTGAATAAATAAACCGATTGACGTATTCCACGTAAACCTTTTACGGAGTCGACTCTTTCGATCCCAAACACCTCGAACAGGCTTCAAAATGTCCGCTGACTTGATAGCGGATCAATCAGCGGCATCCTCGTGAGAAGTTTGAGCCAATCCTAGCGCAGTGGGCGGCAATCTTTCGAAATACGGGTGGGAAAGTAAATAAGACTTCCCAAACTCCACGTAAACAGAAGGGTCAGAGGGTGTGTTTGGAAAAGACAGAGCGTATTTCGAGACAACGCCACCCAGTGTTTAGTGTGAGCTTTCCTCTTGTCTGGTTTTTATCAATTAAATGTATTAGAACGTAAAATAAAAAAGAAGAAAAAAGTGTGTGATATATTTTAATGAATTATAACTATTAATCCTATCTAATTATTGAATTCCGATGTGACGTTTGTTTAGTGCGCATGCGCAGTTCTGGAGACACTCCGGGCAGATTGAAACAGGTGAGCTACAGGTGTATCCCGGAAACTATAGCGAGAAATCAACAAAATCAGGTGAGTTTGGATCTTTTATCGTTTACAACAATATTCTGCTGTCCCTAACCATTTAAAAGAATAGTGAAAATACTAAAAACGATTTCCAGTTTGGGATTTTATAAAGATTTATATATATATATCAGGTCTGTCTGATTGTCAGTGTTTTGGTTTGACTGTGATGACGCGGTTGGATGAAGCCCAGCCTGAAGAATAAACACGTCACTCCATTCTACACACTTCTGTATTTATCATTCTTATACATAAAGGAATATATAAAGTTCAAATGTCATTTAAATCGCTTTATTATAACAGACCTGCTTCTACTTATGATTATATTATAGTATGTTGTATAGACATTATTGTGCTTAACATATTATTATTATTATTATTATTATTAATATTATTAACATTATTAATCCAAGTTAGACAGAAGATATGTGAGATATTTAAGTCAGGTCTCAGGTCAAGATTATTGTTTTTGGTTCGTCTGTGAACTTCTTTACTTCCTTGTTCTTTGTAAATGTTTCCTTAAGCATTTGCTTAAATAGGGATGATGATATAAAATAATAAACTAGAATGTCAGGTATAATGCAAAGTATACTATAAAGCATAATCAGAATCAGAAAGTTTTATTGCCAAGTATGCTTGCACGTACAAGGAATTTGTTTTAATGACAGAGCTTCCAGAACAAAAACAAGTGACAAGACAAAACAGCACGACACGACACAAAAAAAAGAAAAAAAAAAGAAAAGAGAATGTTTACATCAAATGGAGTAGGGTGTGAGATACTTTAAAATAAGTTACATAAATACCTGTGGTATTGTAAAGTATATAGCACAGTTGTATTTTACACAATATTGCACATATATTTATTGACAGTTAGAATGATGTTTAACTGTTCATGAGGTTGATTATATGTTATTATTATATGCATAGGATTTTTTTAAGGGATTACTTTTTTTTCTTATAGAGATATAGGAATTACACACTCATAGCATCTTTAAAGAAAAAGCAGAATGCATAATGTACCATAAGTGGTGTCTTTGAGTTTTATCGCAACAGGGCCGTGAGGCATCATTTACAACAAAGAAATAAAAAGTTTATAATATAAAATTTTTAAACTAGGTTTAAAATTCCCATATGGAATACTAACATTTACATTTGAAACGTAATCAGAACCAATAAAACAAAGAAAATGGGAGTTTAAACAATGGGATATTCTTCATTTATCATTTTTTCTTTTATCTTGTGAGTTGATCGAAATTGTGATTAAAGGTTAAAGGTGAGCCCCAAAAGATTTTCATATTTCAGTTTTGGAATAGCTGAGGTAAACAATTAAATTCCAAAGTGGTGGTGATTGACAACGACTTCTTTTCTTCAATATATTATATATTTCTATAATAATTATCCATTATTATTATTATTATTATTATTATTGTTGTTATCCTGTGGTAAATTACTCACTGCTTATGCATTTACTGTGACTTTTTCAGGCCAAAGATCATCTGTGTTCTTCCTTATAGTCATGGTTGTTAAAGGGATTTTATGTGATTGACACAAACTTCGATATAAAATCGTTGGTACAGTTTTAAGAAAATAAAAGCTATTAAAAAGACTAGACCATTGATGTCATTCTGCAATATCTGCTTTAAGTATTTTTTACATAAAAGTGTCACCAGTTTGCCCATATACTGTATTAAGAGAAATATTGTTATTTTAAAAATGTGGGATGTTCATGCAGTATTTTAATGGCCTTTTAAAAGATGCCAATACTTTTTATTTTGAGTATATAATTCTATAAACACTATATGGACAAAAATTTGTGGACACCTGACCATCACATCCGTATGTGCTTGTTGAACATCCCATTCCAGATTTATTTCCTCTTCGCTGTTATAAAGAGCTCCACTCCTCTGAGAAGGCTTTTCACTGGATTTTGCAACATGGCTGTAGAGATCTGTGATCATTCTGATGCAAGGGCATTAGTGAAGGCAGGCACTGACATCAGATGAGGAGGCCTGGCAGACAGTTGAAGGTTGAGGTCAGGGCTCTGTACAGGATACTCAAGTTCTTCCATTGCAAATTGGCAAACAGTGTCTCTGTGGAGCTCAATTCATGCGTACAGAGGCATTGTTACGCTGGAACAGGTTTGGTAATGCCACTGTGTACAAAGACATTCTAGACAGATCTGTGCTTCCAAGCAACAGTTTAGGGAAGTTTCACGGTATATGGCTGTCCACATACTTTTGGTCATATGGTCAAGTGTATAATAAGAAATATATCAGCAGCTTTTTTCTTTTCCTTCAATCACAGCCAATATGTCTCAGGGCAACCTGGATCAGCAGTTTCAGGCCCAGGTGAAAGATGTTTTCACCCGACTGGAGAGCAAGCAGATGTTTCAGTCTGACTGGGACATCGCCTCCTTCGCCATTTTTTTCATCTTCATCGGTGAGTCAGTGTGACTTGCGACTGGGTGTGGAAGTCAAAACAATTTTACAGAAGCGTATAGTAGAATGTCTGGGTCAAACTGGAACAAACCTATTATGTACAAAAGTGGAGGAGTAGATACTCTTCTATGCTTATCTAACACAGTCTATTTGAAGGACAAATCGTGGAAGATCTAATAGACCAGTTATTACCAGGTTCACAAAACACATCTGTAAAGTGTCAAGATTTGAGTGTTGAATCGGATTTATCTCACTATAGAGGACAGCAGTGTTGAATTTACGAATGTTATTGGTTGAAAATTGTTGATTAATTTTCTATAACAGTATGGCTCTGACATTAGTGCTGGCTGTACAGTGGAAGCTTTACATAAGCTAAGGGAAAAAAATAACTACAGAAAATGTGTTGTACAGTACTGTGCAAAAATCTTGAGCCAACCTTTATTTCTTCATATTAAATTAAAGAAATGAGAGCAAATGTTTTACTGTGACAGGCTCCAAATTGCCTTAAGGTATAATTCTCAGCAGCAACTTCATTTCCCCTCTCTTCTGTTATTGCACTTAGCATCAGCAGTAATATTAATCACCAGCCTGATCATCTATACACACCGGTTTTTCAAAAAACGAAAAACATTCCCCTGAAAGTGGTCGGGTACAGGAACTGAACTGAAAATGAGAGCCAATAAGTCCTTAAGGAAGCATGAAAATCTATTCCTCAAGGAAACAAGAGAGTCTTTGAAAGTAAGATATGAAGGGTTTCTCAAGACTTTCACAGTACTGTATAACACATTTTCTGTCTTTTATGATTTCCTTACTATTTTATGATTTCCTTTACTATTTCCAGTTCTTTATGTTGTTGATCTTTCGGCTGCTCCCGGCAAGGGGTCGAACAAAGACAAAATGTGTAGAAAGAAAAAACTGCTTGTTTATAACTGCTGTAATCTGAGTGAAACAAACTAATTTGTGGATGAAAACTATAAATTGGCATTAAATGTTTAAAACATAATATAAACATGTTATGACCTTTTTAATTTGGTAAAAATTAACTATTGGTTATTTGTCCTAGTTAAAAAGAAAAAAAACCACTAGAACATTTTGTTACTCCACACCACACCACACCACACCACACACACCTTCATGTTTTAATCCTTACTTGACGCACATTAGCAAGTGCATATAAAGTGCTGTGTGTATTAAATACTGAATGAGTGTTAAATCTGTGCTGTCCTTTCCTCAGGTATGGTTCTGCTGCTCTTCATTCTGGTTCTTATACGCTGCTGTTGCTGCTGCTGCCTCTGCGATGAGAAGGTACTAGATTCTGTTTATAGCACTTTTACAACAATTTTAATACACACCCGCAATGCACTGTTCTCTTGGCTAACCAGAACAATCTTTTTTTTTCACTATTTACAGCCTAGAAGACATAAAGTGGGCATCGATAACATGGCCATGGAGCCGTAAATCTCAAGACTGATGTCCTGCACATTCATGATTCCTTTCAAAATACTCTTTAAAATTCTATTAAAAAAAACATGCTAGAACTTGCTGCATAAAGTGTATGAATATCTGATAATGTACACTCTAAGACAAAAAAAAGACGCCCCTGGATGCACTTATATTACTGGCGCTGCACAGACATTTGCTCGTTGTATTAAAAATTTAATCACTGACACATCTGATTATGAGAAACTTAAAAGTTTGAATCAAGTCGTTTGACTTCTTCTATTCCGAACTATTTTTAAAGGCGGTCTAGAGATAACTTTTTTTGATTGAACTTTTGTCTTAGTGTGTAGAAGAAGAGATTGTTTAAAAAGGATGTATGGATATTTTCTGGATTTAACTTATCTTTTACAAATAAGGATTGATTCTTTTATGTAAAACTTTTTAAAGTGTAAAAAATGTAACTGTATTCTATTTCCTGCTTGCATTCTAGATATATTTATGATTCTGTGTAAAATTCAAAAAGTACTATACTGTATAAACTATATAGTTTGTGTGGTTGATTTATTTGATAACACATGTAACCAGCACAGAGTTTCATTAGGTCATGCTTTTCAACACTTGCCTGTCTACTACTTTCTGTAACTACAGTTCAATAAAGTTAATCAACAACTACTAGTAAAGAATGCAGAATTCATTAACTCTGTGGTAGAAGTTATATATTAAGCTCTTCTTTATGCTGAGCAGCTTTACAGCTTTATCTGTTTTAGATAAAGTAAGCAAGCTGTGCTCCTGTGGTCTACAATCTCACCTCTACTGCATAGTGAACAAACTACTGTATGCCTGACTTAAGCAAGTAATTGGGATAGACAAAGTCTTGAGTTAAGTCTGTAGTTCCAAATGACTATTTATTATTTATGGTCTCAATCTGTTCAATCAGTTTAACTACTTTCATGTATGAGGGATGTACATGAGTCGAACCAGCACTTCTGATACCGCATAATTTCTCTATATAATCCCCTACCGCATTAAAGCACTTATTTCAGGGTTTCACTAGTGCTTGTAAACAGTCTCACTACATTGGAGCGACAGATTGTAGAAAGTTTTCTCAGCACATCAGAGCCATGATCGACCTTGCCTGCTTCACATTTGAAACACTGGCCTCTCAGGTACTCCTTTAATGACCCAAACATATGGATATGCTCGGATCGAGGTCAGGACTATATGGGTAACGTGACAATAACCCCATGCTGAGTTCCTGTATGGTACATGTGGTGCAGAGGCCAGTATGAGATCAATCAGAATGTCATTGATGATCAAACCAGTAGGGATGGGAATCACCAGTTGCCATCGGACACAATATCACGTTACCTAGGTGCTGATTCAATTAAAATTGCGATTCTATAAGTATCACAGTTTTATAAATATCCTGATTCTATATTACATTTTCCCCTTATTTTGTTACAATTTTAAACTTTTAAAAGTTTAATAAATAATTAAATGTAGCCTGTTCCTTATAACATTAGTTCTCTTACTTAAAAACCAAGAGAAGCATTTAAACTAAATTCAAATACAAGAGTTTAACAATTAACTTAAAATTAAACAAATAGCTAAATGTTTCTAAGAAGCACGTATATCTGTCATCCACCACAATTATTATTTCTAATAATTAGCAAATAATTTAATCCTACCACACAGGAAATAGTTCAGAGTGTACCACATGTAGGATTATAAAGAAACTGTGACATTACTTTACAAATGCGCTCAAAATCTCTAAACTCTACTTGAGTGGCTGTGAACACACAAATTAGAAGCCGCGCACGATTTTCGACTAATTTGCGCTAGCAGTCTTTTGAGACTGGTGTAAGCGTGTGTAATGAGTGGGTTTAAGACAAATTTGCCCGAAGAGAATCACGATTCATTCAAATATTTTACTGAGGCTAATGGTCTCATCACCATACTGTGTAATTGAAGTCTTCGGTTTTATTCACCAGATATATATATATATTGCATCAAATCTAATTATTTAATTGAGCAGACATGGACTTAATAGACTTCCACACATTTATTGCACAATTATTAATGTTAACATAAGACAATATGTAAAGGAAAAGCATTGTTTAACACCAAGTCATTAGTCTGTGTTGGAATGGTCAAATGAACAAAAATAGAGCAAAACAAAAACAATTGTTTCTTTTCATCATTTGTATAAATAAAGCAAAATAATAATTTAGGAAAGAATACATGACTTGTATTAAATGAGTAAAATAAACAACAAACAAGTCCCTCATGGAATATATGGAATGTACAGTATAGGTGTAATAATGATTTCTCCTAGAAGCTAAATTAGTCATGTAGTGTGCCACTCATGCTATGGTTTTGGGACACCTGATCAAGCTTGCTGAACATCTCATTCTTTGGGCAAGGAGGCCGAACACATTTCAGATCACCCCAAAGTTATTTATTTGGGTTGAGGTCATGGCTATGTTCAGTTCATATGGGTGTCCAAATACTTTTGACCACGATGTTCAAATATACAAATCAGCAAAATCTAGCTAAAATGCCCAAAGTGAAATGTATGTACACAATATCCCCTTTATCCAAAATGTTGTTAATCAGCCAACGTGTGTTTGGTATGTGATGATCACATCTTTAATTTTGCTTTAGAGCTACTACTGTAGGTAATTAGTAACAGCCTTCAGGTCAGCAACCAAATCTTGTTTCAAATAACACAATTTCTAGGCGTGCGGGAGTAAAGAAGGAAATTTTAGACGTGGATGCAAATTGGCAGACTGGCAGGGGATAGTTACATACATTTTAGTCAAACGATCAAATTAAGACATTATACCAAAGAAAAAGTGCCTACAATTAAATGAAATGAATCGTTAAATACGTTTTAGACATGATTACATGTGACGCTAAATAGTGTCATCAGAAAAACACTGCTAACCAAGTTTTGATCATAGCTCTCAGATAATTCAAATATTTCACAGTTTTTTTCTTAAAAATAATAACGGAATAACTGGAATTTACTTCACAATTTAACAACAAATCCAAAAATCAAACCTAATATTCATACCCATTACACTTACAATGATAAGACTTGGCCTGAATGTGTGTATTCATTCTATCCAGGTACGTTGTATAGTACATACACTGCCTGGCCAGAGAAGGGAAAAGATGCACATTCTAAGATTTCATTCAATCACATTTCACTGTGATTACAGCACACAATGTTGTGGCCAGCTCATGTGTCAAAACGAGTCCTTATGCGTCATCCTTATGCGGAAGCCTTTTTCCTCATTAGCTATCCCTCATCACTCAGTGGTGTACATATAAACTCACAGCTGTTCTCATCACATTGTGTGTGTGTATGGAAATGCTCCTAATTTCACTAATAAATATAGCTACTGTATGGTTTTTGCTGTTGATTTTTTTTTACCGTGCAACTTGAAGTGTTTAAGTGATCTTCATTCATGATTCAAATGCTATTTCTTCCACTAAATTTACAGATCAGCACTATCCTTTCTGGTTTTGAAAACGTGCTGAAGGGTTTTTAATCCAGTTTCAGTCATTTCAAACCTCCTAAGTTGTTGTCTTTGCTTAATGCAGCCCAATAATTTGACCCTTTTCAAATGGTGACGGTTTTTTTTGGCCAGCCGGTGTATGTGAATTAACAGCTGGTCCTAAAGCAAATACAACATGGATTCATTACATGAGTTTTTTTCTATTGTGTAGATAATATGTATACTTATATTTAATTCTGCACTTACAATATGAATTTATATCTTTGGTCAGCTTAAAATGGCCTGTAGTTCCAGAAGCTGGAGAATACAGAAATCTGCAATGTGAAAGAAAAACAATAAAAAAAACAATCATTGATATTAAACCTACAACTATTTAGTTACTGGAAATTATTCTGTAATCATTATTTTAAATAACTTCATCCTAACTGGGTTATTGGAATCACTTGTATATATTGTTTTCACATTTATGTTGGGACCTTCAATAAAACTCACAAACGATATACCCCACTCCCATTGATCATTCAGGTTTGTTGACAGTAAAGTTATTGGTTGCTTTACATCCCAGGAAGCCCTAAAGTTTGTGTTTCCTTCTGGCTCTCCCTTTTAGTTATGCTGTCACAGTTAGTCCTGCCGGAGTCCCTGCTTGCACTCTGCACTAAATATACATTCACCTTATACATTCTGTGACTGTGACCATACAGAACTGTTATCTCTCTTCTCTTAAATCTCATTAATCGAACTGCAGATGTTCCACATAAAAATTAAAAGCACACACAGAGACACTCACCTTATCTTTGAGTTGCTGGCAGAGCTGTAATGAGATGGTGAAAAACACCAGCGTGTCGTTCAACCACGGCACCACACACTCCACTTTGTGCACGTGGCTCACTTCAAACTTAGTGTTGTTTAGTTCACTGTTGGTAAAAATATTGTTACTTTTTTTTTTACAACTGTGATTCATTCATAAAAGTAATTATTATTATGGTTGTAAATATTAATACTAAAACATCTGGAACATCAGGTGCTCTAAATACAAATTTTCTTACAACACTACTTACAACATCGCTCCAGGATTATGCATAACTGAACTACCAGCTGGCTTGAAGTTCTATGGATAAAAAAAAAAAAAAATACATTTTATTATTGTAAATTCTGAGCTTAATTATAATATTTTATGTATATATTATAATTATAATATTTCAGTCATCTTCTATACCGCTTTATCCTGTGTTCAGGGTCGCGGGGACCTGGAGCCCATCCCAGGAGGCCCAGGGCACAAGGCAGGGTACACCTTGGACAGGGTGCCAATCCATCGCAGGGCACACATACACATACACACCCATTCACACACTACGGGCAATTTTGGGAACGCCAAGTAGCCTAACCTGCATATCTTTGGACTGTGGGAGGAAACCGACCAAGCACGGGGAGAACATGCAAACTCCATGCACGCAGAGACGGGAATCGAGCCTGGCCGGGAATCGAACCCGGACCCTGGAGGTGCAAGGCGACAGTGCTAACCACTACACCACCGTGCCGCCTTAATTATAATATTTTATGTATATAATTTGTATACTTTTTATGGGCTTTACTTTAGAAAAGTGAAATAAAAATAGATTAAAATAAAATGAACTTAAGTGGATATATAAGAAAAGACAGACTGAACAAACACTGCTGGAGATGCGGAATGTTCTACGGTCATGTAGGCAAGACTTTGAGGTTGGATGCTATATAAAGCGAGGTTAGTTTAATACTTTCCTTTATTTTACTAAGCTTCATTAAACAAAGTATTATCATGCAAATACTAAGTTGCTGTTCAACTCAAATGAAAAATGACGGTATCTATGCAGGTAAATCTTTACTTCCTATACTATGATATAGTCCAACAAGAGACATATACAAACTGCTCTAAAACTTTAAACCAGCCTGTTCTGAATTCTGTCTCACTTGGTATGATGAAAAATAAAAACCGAAATCTGTCTTTGCCTCCATACCTTAGTAGTGTTGGGCTGAAGTACGTGCAGTTGATAGATGGTCAGACAGAGTTTGCTGAGATTTATGTATAAATTCACCATCACGTCACCCGGCATCGGGGGAGTGAACATTCTCTGAGAAGAGAAAACTAAACTTCAGGGAGGAAGTGAAGGAAAAGGTTTTGCACAAACAAATCCGACTTAGTCATGCAAATGATGCTTATGCACATCTTGTCAACTCAGAACAGAAGCTAGAGCAAGGAAGGAAAAGCAGTAAACTCAAAATCCACTAGACCAGGTACTAAAGTCAGTAAATAACAGTTTATAGTGCATAAACTAAGAAGCATCTTAAAAGTTCCATATTTTACTTCTGACATAGTCATTACCAAAGTTAACATATGCCTCAGAGAGCATTCAAAGTGTGTCTGGTAATGCACCTTCTGAAATATAATATTTCAATATTATAACGGGAATAACGGGAGTTAATATACCATTAACTCCAGTTATTTTACTAATTTCAAATGCGCTATTTTAGTGCTTATGTAAATTACCTATTCCCAAGCCCCACCCAACCAAACAACAACGGAGCTGAACAACAACGTGGGGGAGGATCTTCTTATATGAGATCACAATAGAGAAAAAAATGTAATTAGCTTGATAAAGTTACAGTCAGTACAAAAATTCAAAAAGGACAACAAGCAGGGAATATTGTCCTTAGAGACTAAGGGCCTGTCTGAATGTCTAAAACAGTGTTTATTCTATTTCAATGGTTTTATATAATGTTTTACTCATTCCATTTATGCCTCAGAGAGAAATCAGTAATGATTAACATAGCAAACTGAAAATATAAACCACAGCAGAATCAGATACACCTGATGAAGCAAAGTAAATTTGTCCAGACAAGACAAAAGAAAGCATGTCATTAATGATGCTTTAGCGTTGAGGTTTTTATTTTTACCATTAATCCAGTGGAAGCGAGTTCCGGTAGAGTCATGGTAGCTGGTGTGGTAAGACGATTGCGCGCTCGTGTTAACTGCATCATCACAGCATCCATCAGCTATAACAAAACACCACACATCAAGTTAGACTTTAATCTTCATTTCTCATCAGTAATCTCTTTATTCTAACAAGAGTCACTGTGGATCTAAAAGTCATCACTGGGTACCAAGTTCACAATTGGTTCACACTCCATTTAAGTATGGTTAAATTAACTTATTAGCATATATATATATATTTTTTTTTTATTTTAATCTCTGTTCCCTCTATGAACAGAAACAGACAAATGTTCCTGATGGAGTACCGGAAAAACCAGTATGATAGCAACCAGGAAGAGAGGCATAGTTGGTTTCCTCTGTTTAGGTTTTGTTGACGGAAACACAACACCATGACTGTCTGTTACAGCAAAGTGCATTAGATGAGGGGTCAAATGTAATGCATCATCTTGCGCTCAGCTTAAAATGATCTGATGCTTCCTAGTCACTGGGAATGTGCCCTTTTCTTTGTTATGTATCTTTCACAAACACATGTGGATTTAGTGTCATTAAAAATATACCCAACTGGAAATTGAGTAAAGCTGTGGTGTACTATTACAGCTTTCTATTTAAAACAAGGTACAAAAAATTTGACCTTGAGATTATCACTACAGCAGCAAGGATAATTTAGTAACCTGTCTTGTGAATGTGCACGGAAGACATTTCTGCAGTATGAAGCAGTTCTGTTTTATAAAAAGATAAGATAAAATTTGGTTAGAAGAAAAACATCTAATAATAGTTCAAGACTCATTTTGCTAGAAACAAATGTTTATGCCATGCACTGATCGTTGCTCATGATGTTTAATGGAAGGACATTATAAGTAACTTTGCACTATAAAATCTTATTATTATTGAAATTATGAAAGTGGACGAGGACAGCATCCAAACATAAAAGTTCACCATAAACCTCTATGGCCATCAGCTCAGCATCTTTACCTAAGGAAAAACTATTTACAAAAGTCTTGATTAAACAGAAACGTTTAAAAAGTCCCGAACATTAATTGGAAGCCTAATGCTGGGGCTTTGTAAGAAAAAGCTCTGGGATTTACTGTACTAACAAATAACCTGCATCTTTTGATCAACCCAGGCATGAAGGATGCCTGCAGTTAATTCAGGTACTGCGACACAAGACCATTTAGTGGTCCATCAGGTAACAGTTGCTAACCTCAAGAAAGTGGACTTTATAGTAAACGCATAAAGTTTCCTGTTATACAACTGCACTTTTAACCTTACAGAACAAAGTTATAGAGGGGGTTTATTTATGGTTATGTTATCTGATGTCACAATTTATATCAATATTTAAGCATTATACAGATATATTAGAACTTTACTGTAATTTACTGTTAAGTAACATAGCACAAACAAAACTCAAAATTTACATTAAATAAAGTTAATGATAGTTAATTTACTTAAAATATAGCAATGTAATCAGGTGTACCTGAACAGAAAAGTGGCTCTTGCCTTTAGTTCTGATGTTTGTCCACTTGTGTGATTTGACTGGACTTCATTTGCTTAATCTACTTTTAGTTACTTCAAAGACATTTTGAAAGATCTGTGACTGATGATGTAATCCATCTTGTTTATGTTCATTAATCTTCTATTTTATTTCATATATACTTTTTAACCATTGCTGTTGTGTAATAGATGTGTCAGTGAAGCAAAGCATTTCACTGTTGTCACTGCACACACTGAAGTTTTAAGTGCAAGTCTACTGACTAGGTTTGAACAAATCTTTAACGTGACTCAGAAGAACGAGTAGTCTTGGAGAGTGATTCGTTCATTTTCTACTGGGCGCGCATGTGCAAATCATTGCAAAACCTCCATAGGTTAAGTACAGGAAACAGAATTGGGTGATTCTTACTCAACAAGTCTTCTAGTCCGAGTCGGTCGTTCTTTTGTCACGTGACTCCCATATGCAGTGCAGTACACAAGAAACAGGATTGAGCAATTCTTTCTCAACGAGTCTTCAAGTCTTGAGTCGTTTGTTCTTTTGTCTTGCGAGTCCCATAGACGTTATGCAGTGCAATACATTCAAAAGAACGAACGACTCAGACTAGAAGATATGATGGTGAGCTACTCATTCTGTTTATCATAGTATGTCCTTAGCTGCATTGTAATATTTCCATTACTGGAACTATAGCCAAAATTTGTGCATGTAGACGTATTGGGGGTCTGTTTATTAAAATATAACATTTTATTTTATTTCTGATCAAAAGAACAAAATAACCTAATGACACAAAAAACGATTTGTTCTTTTTGATGAACGAGATTCAAAGAACCGAGTCACTAAAATGATTCAAACTTCCCATCACTATGATTAGGCCAGAAAGAAATCAGGCTTAATACTTCATAGCAGTCTCCGTAATTTTACTTATAAACTTCGGTGGTACTTGTTCTTGGGTTCATATACATAAAAAATGTATCCTTTATATTTTATTTATTAATTATTTTTCTAGAATGTAAGGCCAATGCAAGAAGTAGACAAAGACATGTTTATGACATAAAGGAAAACTGTACTTGAACTGTGGCAGTGACGAACCTTATTGACCTCAGCGCCAGTTTTAAACTGATAGCTCTCATCACGGCTGCTGAGCAGCTGAAGCGCCTGGTTCACATGGTTCCTTGCATCCTGGATCTGTGAGCAAACACATGTTGGTACACTGAGCAGCATTAGCATTTAACCATGAAAGGACACTTCATGACATTAAGCTTTTACTCAAAAACAAGCATATGCATACCACATGCATACCATTAATAAATGACGCACGTTTAATGTTTAGTGCAATGCTCAATGCAAACACATTAGGAAGCATGTAAGGTTGAAGTGAGATGCCAATTTTTAAAAAAATTAATAATAAAAAAAAATTGTATAAAAAATATAAGGTACAGTATTTTGTATATACTGATATACAGTGGTACCTCTGCATTTTTGGGTGGCTAGAACAGATTATCTGCATTTACATTTACTATGGTAAAATGCATTTCGAGATACGGAATTTCGCCTTAAGAACTCGCCCGCAGAATGGATTAAATTTGTATGCAGAGGTATCGCTGTTCTAATATTTTGTGGATCATATTTAAGCAATATCACTGAGCAAGAGATCAGGAAAATGCTACTGAATATCAGCACAACTGTGATTCATTAGTAGCTAGTATTTCAGATAAACACATGACTGCTAATATCATATTGTTTTTATACAAAAGGCTTATAAGAACCTTGTCTTGTGTAACCTGGTAATGCATCAATTAATCAATGTAGTATGAATTGATTAACCTGAGATCATACCTGTTGTAATTTCCACTGTTTATCCTCCCGGAATGTGAAATGCATGACCTGAGTGCTTTTAGCCACCTTAATATTGATATCCTGCAAAGTATCATCACGATACAATCAATCAAGACAATCAAGCCTGAATCAATATACTGTATTCGAATAAGAGACAAAGACTGCAGCAAATGTTAAATGATTTTCATTGTGGATATTGTTGAAACATCACATTTGTCTGTCCTGACAAAAAAAAAAAAAAAAACAGCTTTGCATTCAGCCAGGGGAAACTTAACGACCATTTCATATTTATGAATATTTAAGCATCATGCACAAATACATATTATAGATCAAATTAAATTATTTAAATTATTTAATTTGTTCTGCGATGGACTGGCACCCTGTCCAGGGTGTACCCCGCCTAGTGCCCGAAGTCTCCTGGGATAGGCTCCAGGTCCCC
>JAOTQY010000023.1:6397122-6412826 GCA_026413445.1 Dolichallabes microphthalmus | reverse complement strand
AACTTCAATGGACTTCTTGTCGTGAGTGCAAATCTGACATTAAGCTACGCGTGAAAACTGTTTAAGTAGTGCGACCGCATCCACATGTTCCATTGAAGTGTATAGCATTAAATAGCATTAATTATCACCCAAATGAGGATGGGTTACCAGTTGAATCTGGTTCCTCTCCCTCACCCTCGGCTTGCGCATCAGGGACAATGTGATCATTTTGACTCATATAAATTTCCTCACACTTTTCAAACTCATTTCCATAAATGATTCATATATAAAATTAAATGGATTAATTACTTGCATTAACAATGACATGAACAGGATAAAGCGGTATAGAAAATGAATGAATGAATGAATGCAAGCTCATGGAGAAGGACGGAAAGACAAGTGTGTGTGTGTGTGTTTTATATCAGGTGAGTTACCTGGAGAAGAAGGTGACGGAGCTGGAGAACGACAGCTTGGCAAACGGAGATCTGAAGTCTAAACTAAAGCAGGATAACACACAGCTGGTTCACAGGTACATAGATCATGGCGTGGAATATAAAATCATACTGTACGTCTTCAGCATACTACTAAATGTGACAGCAGGAGTCATAATGCTGCACTTAGCCAAAGTTTTGTGCTAATTACATTAACAAGAATCCACATCGAAGAATCCTTCTGGTGCAATTTCTTTTGACATCTGTAAAGTTCCTGAGTTGAATAATGATGCTACTCAATATGGCTGAATCCGTGCCAGCCCTCGATGACTGTAATCACAGAGTAATTGTAGTCGTTTCAATTTTTTCCTTAGTAATTTAACGAGAGATCTAAGGGGAAATGTTGACATTTAAAGCAGTTTTGTCTCAGTTCGCATCATTACGTCTGTCATTGTCAGAATAGAAGATGAGCTAGTTATTAGTTTTTAGTAATTGTTAGCTATTGCTATTGATTGGCTAGTTTATGTTCAGAAGCTTTATTTTACAGTTGCCTAGCAACAGCGTTAGCTAAATCATAAAAACTAACACAGAAACATGATCTATGAGGAAGTCACAATCTTATGAATACACATACTGTACCACAGAGTGCAATACAGTGTGTGTGTGCGCGCAGAGTACATGAACTGGAGGAGCAGATTAAGGACCAGGAGACTCGAGCAGAGCAAAGTTTGGAGGAGGAGCTGAAGAGACACCGAGAGGTTTACAGCAAGATGGAGAAAGACAAGAGCAATCAAATAGAGCTCCTCTCTAACAGGTATATACACACACACGCATACACACACACCAGGATCGTAGAGTCCTGGGTCTAGTCTTTGTATACTGATATTGAAACAAGACCCGATTTCAATAATTTGCCGTCTTTAGACTGGTTTCTGTGTTCCTTTATATACGGTTATATTTTGCATTAGCGTAAAACTACAAGGGGCGTTCAAGTCAAACCAGGACTTTTGCAAAATAAAAGCACACCATTATAAGAGTAAAAACTCTCTTTATTTGTCCATATAATCAACTGCTACACTAATGCACTTATCCCAGCGTTTCACTAGTGATTGAATGCCATCAAGGTAGAAAGATTTCTCAGTACGCCGGAGCGTTGATCGGACCGCCAGCTTCACTTTTGAAACAGTGTCCTCCCCTTGTGGGTCAAGCATGTGGAAATGGCTTGGAGCGAGGTCATGACTGGATGGGGGATGTTGCAATAACTCCCATCTTAGTTCCTTTAATGTGCAATAGATGCTGGTGAATTATTGTGTGTACAGTTCCCAACAGAACATATCCATCGATTTTCAAGGACGAGGCGTTCCACTCGCTGGATGTTCACAGGAGCAACTGTTCATCTGTAAAGTCTTTTTTTTTTTTCTCCTTCATTAATGAAATATTTCATTACAAGTCCTGGTTTGACCTGAACACCCCTCATAATTTTCCTTGTCATAATATATGTTACATTAAGATGGCAGAGAGCAGATTAAATGTCAACAGTCATGGTGTTTATTAGAATATAATCTGTTTTATTTTACTCACTCATTGTCTATAAGGCTTTATCCTGTGTACAGGGTCGCAGAGTTATATTTTATTAGATTAGATTAATGCAGTCCTCCCAAATGCAAATACTTTATGCCATTTTTTTCATGAATTCCCAGATTACAGCAGCTAGAGGAAGAGAACTCTGAGATGAAGGTGAATGTTTGCAGATTAAAGTCTCAAACTGAGAAACTGGACCAGGTGAGTGTCATCATCACTCTCATTATCCCTGTCAATGTAAATGCAACGTCTTCATTACCAGCACTGTAGTTAGGACCATGAAACAGTTTATTATGTTTATGACCAGCATCTTCAGAACATTTTCAGCATTTTAGAATAATGAACACGATCTCTTCCTCCTTTTTGTTCTTCTTCTTTTTCTTCTCCTTCATCATGTTGCAGGAGAAGCAGCGCATGACTGACAAGCTGGAAGACACAAGTCTGCGTCTAAAGGATGAGATGGATCTGTATAGGAAGATGATGGACAAACTGTGGCAGAACAGACACGAATTCCAGAAAGAACGAGAAGCCATGCAGGAAGTGAGACTCTGCTCTTTAATCCCTCAGTTATCACATTATTATGCTCAGTCTCCAATCTCTGTTGTCTAGCAGTCCATTTTTGAAAAGAGATACAAATGTAACTGCATGAGACATCCTTATCAGATTTTGTGATGTCATAATTTTTATTGAAAAATGAAAAGCCTGTGTTTAGAATGGCAGTTCCACAGTTTAGTAGACTGGAGATTTATTTACTCTGATCCATACTTCATATTCCTATACAGTATGTGGCATGAGTTGTGACATCACAGTCTTTTAATGGTGTTGATTACAGTAGTGATACCACAGCGTACAGGAGTTTAACTTTCCACTCAAAAGGTGATGATTTATTCTGTATAACAGCACGGATCTGAATATATCCTCTGTTTTTTTGTGCATGGGTCACTTTTCTCTCATGTGTACTGTATGTAGTTGATAGAGGACCTGCGTCGGGAGTTGGAGCATTTGCAGATGTTTAAGTTAGAAACGGAGAAACCTGGGCGTGGACGAAACTCCTTGTCTGAATTCAGCTCTAGAGCACGTGAGATCGAGCTCGAGCACGAAGTGAAACGCCTGCGGCAGGTATAAAAACTCTTTACTATGTCAGGTTGCATTATCATTGCAATGTGGAGAAAAACCTTATGTTGCCTATCACATAGGATGATATTCGACCCTTTATATCACCTAATATTTTTTTTTCTCACCAAACAGGAAAACCATAAACTGCGGGACCAGAACGATGATCTGAACGGACAGATTCTCAGTATCAGTCTTTACGAGGCTAAAAACCTGTTCGCTTGCCACACTAAAGCTCAAAGTCTGGCCACGGAGATCGACAACGCATCGAGAGACGAGGTGAGACAAACCATTCATACAGTTAAGGAGACAGATAACGCATTCATAACGCATCAGAAACAAAGATAAAGAGGCTTGTATGAGGATATCTGGTTCTCATGGTCATAGGTAGACAGTTGTTTTGAAACAAAACTCATTCACAAGACATTCTCTTTGCTCATCCTCTGTTGTGAGAACATCTGAGATGTTTAAGTGCTGTTATACTGTTATCATTTGAGCAATCACTTCAATTCACATAACTGGATCCATCTGCAATCAACACTTTGCTCCTGCTGGCAGAAGATCAAGATTAAATCACTATCAGGTATCCAGGGCTCTGCTGTGTGCTTGGTGCATCCCTTAAAATAGCCATGATCAAGAAGTCCTGTTGATGTGTTCTAGCATGGCTTAAAATGGCTGATGTACTGTACAACTTCTTCTTAAAATGGACGGCCTTCTAGTAGGAACACTTGACTCAGTTCAGAAAGACTTGATGATAAGAGCAGCATCTACAGTACTGAGATTATTCACTGAAGCAAAGGTGAATTTGGGGTATAAATGGGGCTTTTGGTGAATATACTTACAGTGTCCACTGGGAACCATCCAGATCAGATCATTGACACATATTGTGGGGTCCAAAAGTTCGAGACCATACGACTGGAAAGAAACAGTTCACTCACTTTATAGTCGACACTGTCATCTGTAATTAAATATCTGCATTAAAATGAAAAGCCTGTGTTTAGAATGGCAGTGCCACCGTTTAGTAGACTGGAGATTTATTTACACTGATCCATACTTCATATTCCTATACAGTATGTGGCATGAGTTGTGACATCACAGTCTTTTAATGGTGTTGATTACAGTAGTGATACCACAGCGTACAGGAGTTTAACTTTCCACTACTGATCTTAGACTTTTAGACTCGGGAAACCCGAAGACTCGAAACAAATGAACAAATTTCTGTACAGAACCTATGATATTCGGCATGAGCGACTGAACAAATCATTCCCAGAGACGACTCGTTCTTCCCAAGTCACACTTATGATTTATTCAAAATGAACGAATAATTGAAGAACGACCCATCACTTGTTGTTATGCAAGATCACAACGCCATTGGATAGCAGTTCAGCGCGTTTAATACAGAGTTTAGACTTCCGCTCTTCAATAAGCATCTCACTGTAATGATTCAACTGTTGATTGTTGAACCTTTTTCCTGATAATGTTCCAATACTGGCCCTTGAGAATCCCAGTAAACAGCATAAATTTTCCAGCTGACTTGTGAACCATTCCATACCATTTACTGTCAAACTCGTAGTGATGAATCCATGTCTCATCACCAATGATGATTGTGTTTAAGAAACATTCACTTTCCTTAGAGTTTTAGTACAAATTTTGTTTGTGCTCTTCCGGTCATTTTGACCCGCATTATGGTGATAACGTTACATGATTTTCTGTGTGGTAGTACCACTGTTGACTGCTAGTGGCTTTCTGTATTGATTTCCATTCAGAACGTCATTGGCTCTATAATATGCTCTGGAATTAATGTTCATTAATCTGGTTTGTGAGCCTTTCTTAGTGCAATGAAATTCTTTGCGGATGTGCTCAAATGGTATTTTTGTAGACCTGAATAATTGTCACGGGTTATAGTAAAAAATCGTAATGCAATAAAATCTGATTATTATCTTTATTATGTTTTACCTGAGAGCTCAAAAAAAAATTTATTACAAAACTGCATGACACAAAAAAAAAAGTGTTGAACTGATACGCATCTGTACTTACACATTTTTCGCCCTGCAGTTGGTCGAGGCTCTGAAGGAACAAGAGGAAATCAACTTCCGCCTCCGACAGTACATGGACAAGATCATCCTGGCTATACTGGACCACAATCCTTCCATCCTGGAAATCAAGCACTAGACCTGTCCTGCAGAAGTAAAGTTTGGCATTTTGTGCCACCTTGTGGTGGGGTAGTGAGGCGCAGCAACATTTTCTTAATCAGGAGATATAAAACTGATGAGATATAAAAACAAGTGATACATCTAGAATATAATGTAAAAGTCAATAGTGCATACACACACTCCGCTTGGGTCAGTTGCTTTAGTTACTGTATCTAACAGTGCTACATGATGTTAATCTTTACTATAATCAGTCCAGGATGGTTAGTTGTTATTGGCTGAAATCAGCAGAAACAAGAAAGCATAAGACAAATAGCACTTTGCTAACCACATAGCACCTTCACCAATGTTTATACCAGAACCACCCTCTGCCTTTTTTTTTCCAATTAACTTTATAAATATTAAACACTTAAAAGACAATGCCATTCTCCTAATGACTGAGAGGCAATAACTATCGCCTGCCTCTTACTGCCATCTGATTTTCTACTCTGTCAGCCTGCACAGGTGTGTGTAGTTTCAAAATAATCCCTGTACATCAAATCATAGTCTTGCTGCATAATATTAAGTGTACCTCTACAACTCTGAAATATGTCGCAGCAGAAATATGATTTATCTTTTGCTGTTTTGGGTTTTTTAAGAGATGTAAAATCTGTTGTATAATGTATAGACATAAATCTGCTCCTATTGGGGGGAAAAATGCTGAAACAGCACTGGCTTTACGTATTAGTGTAGAGGAATGTACTGAGCCATAATCAGCTATTATTATTATTATTAGACAGAGTTCTTTTCCATCTTACACCCGATGATGACGGTTTATCAGATCCCCTAATAAGTACAGTACGTGCACATGCCTGTGTGTGTGTGTGTCATGTAGAATGGACCTTTGGGAAAATGCAATTACTTTTCAGTGGCAATAAGGCAACTCTGGAGGTTTTTTCGTCATCATCATCATTATCATCATCATCATTCTGAAGAGAGGATGTAGAGACAAAGTAGCTTGTGTCCTTGCGTTTAGCTTGCGTAAACAGAATGATCGCCATGAAAGTGCTAGGATTTACGACGCAAGAGAAAATAAACCGAAGCACAAGCTAAATGGGAAATGTTCATACACAGAGCAATAGACATGTGCCAATATGATTCTGTTACATTTAACGTTTAAACTTTGAAGCATTGTTTACCCAGTTTTACAGTTTTACAGATTTCTGTACATTCGTACATTTCATAGATCTCTTGTAAGAGAGTGATGTGAATAGGACTAGTGTTTTACACACAGTGCTTGATTAATGAGCTAAATTAGCTAGCTAATCATAAGCAGTGATTTCTGCCAGCTGACAAACACAAAACGCATCAGTTGCCTAAATTTCTTGTTCCAAATTTTACTTCTAGTTGGCTTGCTTTTCATCAGTGTGTTTATTTGAGTTTTTTTGGAGATGTATTTGAGTTCGCTAATTCGCTAAGCTTCGAAATATTACTGCACGTATTCCTCTTTAGTCGACGCCACGGTTCATTCTGCCAAATGTACAGACCAGTGAGTCACATGTTCCTTTAATATCCCTTCAAATTCATCTAAAATTTTAGAGTCTTGTGTGTCAATGGCCTCTGTCTATATCAGCTTAAGAGAGATGATGCCTTCGGGATGCTTTTGGGATTTCAATATCGTGCTTCTGGGCATCATCTAACCGATCAACGGCACATGGCTACACATTTGCACGTGTACAGGTTGTTGTAATGTACGTCTGCGGGAGCGACTGGATACGTTCATCATTGTTTTGAAAAAGAAAGATAAAGGATGTGTTTAAATAATAAGAAAGATTATTTTCTTATATAAGTGTAAAAGATGAGAAATTAATCCTCTCTCTTCACAATTTTCTTTTTTTTTCTTTTGCTATTTTCTAAATGTATATCTAATCAGGTTTTAAAAAGTAAGACCTAAATGCTTGCTCTTCTGGGAAGAATATTAATTAGAGATGAAATCTAGTGTTTGAGACAGAGACAATATAGGTGTGTAAAAGGACAATAGACTATTTAACTCACACCAATATGCTTTTCTTATTGCTGCTAATAAGCAATTAAAATCAACATTAACCGGCGTTTTTAGCAGCATATAAACCCGTAATTTTCAGTTAATTTCTAGGTTTTCGATCTGTCCATAAGAACTTGCTTCGCTCTGTTACTGTGCTAGCTGGCTCATGTAATTAACCCTGCCCCCTTTTTATTTTGAACATTCGCATGATGTTGTGAGGGGACGCCAACATGGGCGTGTTATAAACTACAGGGTAGCTTTAAGTGGACTTACTTCAGCACGGCTCTTTGAATCTGTTCAGTATGGCCACACCTGGAACCGGCATGGAACCGATTTTAACGGAGCGGCATGCTGGGTGATCTTTGATTGCTAATTTAATATTAATTCATTCCTACTTGAAAATTCAGATGCATAATTCATCATGTCCATATTTTTTTATCCTTACTACCCACAAACTTTTTATACAGAAGTAGCATTGGTGTCAGGATACTCTAGATGTTATGGGGGCTTTCCCACATTCCTGAATCTTTTGCATGAGCACGTAGAAATGAAAATTGAAATTCCTGGTGTCCTTGGTTGCTTGACTTATACTCATAATGTAATCACGTACAACTCTCCTACACACTATGCCAAAGTCATGCTTGATCACAGGGTGCTTGCGAGAATACACTATTTACCTGCAAAGTACATAAAACACCTCATTATTTGCTATGAATTGTTATGATTTCTCACGGCGACGTACAGTAGATACAGTACCTGTGACAACAGAAGCTATGAACCTGCCAAGCACTTATGTACCAAACATCACTTTATGCACAGTAGTATCTGTATTATTTAGTAGTTTATTGCAAAGGGTTGGATTTAGCCATTTTAGCAGATTTATTCCAACACTGAAATTATACATCAACACCAAGCAAGAAATTTGGTACATATTTGGACTTATACAAACGTCTACAAACCATCTTCATACAGTTTATGAATAACTGCTACAATGGGCTTTTAGTCAGTCAATACAGTTATTTTGATGCCTCGTACCATGACCGAAGGACTGAAGTTCATCAAACTTTGGTCACAGTGAAAGGCATCAAAATAAATTCTGTCCTTTGATTTCCTACGATCTCAAGCCGTATCAGTTCAGGATCAAATTTGGGAATGTGAGAAAGCTCAAAGCTATTCGCTTGACAAAGAAAGTCAGTGTACCTGCCTGTACTGACTTTAATTTTGCATTTGTCACTTCATAAGACTCCACAAGACTTTATACATGTCTTGCATAAAGAACGGTTTTAACTTGTTTAAGCTATATAGCGAGACGAACGTGATTAAGGACACGTGTATGCCTCCTAAAAAACAAGACGTGTGTCATTTTGGTAAGACGAATATGCTATACAATCAAATGTTCACCAGGAAGAAGTTCTTTCACTGTAAATGCCATGAATGTATCACCTCTGTTTTTTTATCACTATGTAATGTTTTTTTTTTCTCTTTCATTTCTATATTAAACATTACGTGAATGACAGTATTGGAGATGACTGTGTAGTTCAGATTACTGCTGTACACAGAAATGCACACTATTGCACAAAAGCGCATGTGTAGTCTGTTTTATGGTCGTGCCTATATTTTTGTCTTTGAATAACCTTTGATTTTACTAGGAACCTTTTTTTGTATGTACTGTTCATAGACTTCCTTCGCTATATCGCATTGTAGCATTGTCAACTGTACAGTTTGTATTGACATTCAATATACACACACACACACACACACACACACACACACACACACACACACCCTAGCTAAAGAACAAATGATGGTTGTTTAGGCTGAACTATACAGCAAATTTTGTAATTATAGCTTATTCCTTGTACATTAAAGATGAATAAAAAAGTGCATACATTATTTGAACTTATTCTAGGCACTTAGAAATAATGTCTCATCAGCACATTAGGTATTTGTGGAAAATAAAGTCCTGTGCTTGCACTAATAACTCAGCACATAGAATAATATGTAAAATTATGTTTTTTTTTGTAAATGCCAAACACTTTCCCTTACTGATCATTTTAGTGACATTTGTTTTTGTACACACAGGCTAAACTTGATTTTGTTTTTGTTTTTTTATAAAAAGAAAAGAAATCATTGTTAATAATCAAGCAACAAACTGCAAATTGAAAACTATAATAAAGCATTTGCATTGGCATGATTTGGTGTTTATTTTTATTCTGTTTCTAAAATTCATTTTTATTATGGGACCTTAAACATTGAAAAAGTATTAAAGGTGTAGACTGCAGTGATTTGTTTATCTGTTAGTGAATATTTCATTGCCCATGTTTCATTCAGCATAAGAATACAGTTAAATAATGGTGAGAAAAGGAAAGCTGGAAAGTATCAGGTCTGTAGTGTTTATAGCATACCCTAGGTGGTGCTGCTGAAATATGCTGTCTCTCCATCTCTCTCTCTCTCTCACAAACACACACAAGTAGTCACATGTTCCTCATTCATGGTTTTAACCCTAATTGAAACCTTCCTGGCCAAAAAAATCAGTGTTTTTGAAAGGCTGAATTTTTCAAAGCAAAGAAAACATTAAAATGACTGGAACTGATTTAAGGGCTGTCCAGCACATTATCAAAACCTGAAAGGATACTGCTGAACCAGCAATTTCACAGAGGAAATGTGGTCCAACAAAAAAATCATCCTAACAAAAAATCTTAAGAAATTAATAGTAAAAATCACAGCTTTGTTTCATAGGGAAAGGAAGAGCATTTCCACACACACAATGTGACAAGTACTCACAGGATTGGGACTAAACAGCTGTGTGCCCACAAGAAAACCAGTTGTTAGTGAGACTAATCAGAAAAAAGGTTCGATTTGCTAGGGAGCATTAAAGTTTGGAGCAAAAGAAAAAGGTCATGTGGTCTGATGTGTTTGGCCATATTCCAGATAAATGGGTGCATCAGGGTAAAAAGGGAAGAGCATGAAGTGATGCGTCCATCATGTATATTGCCCACTTTACAAGCCCCTGGAGGCAGTGTTATGACCGACGATTGCTTCAGCCGGTCAGTTCTAGGCTTAGCAACATTATGTGGCAATAAAATGAAGTCAGCTGATGACCTGAATGTAAGTTTTAAACAGGTTTACAGATATGAACACATCCTAATTTTTTTAATGTAGCAGAGTGGATAAAAAGTGTTCACAACCTAATTAAACTTGGAGATTTTTGTGATGATTAAAAAATTATGCCAAGATCAAATCATATTAGACCTTTTGACTGCAAGGAACGTTCAAGTTAAGTCTGGATTTGTGATGAAATTTCTCATGACAGAAGGCATTTAGACTTCAAGCACAGTACGGTGATAAGACTCTTAGCCGCAGTTAAAAATTTGAACGGTGCAAAGATTTTAAAGAGGGCTGTACGCCCACGAATGATGAATGATCCCGCCAGAGGTGGCTCGGAGCCCACTGCAGTCGTTCCCATGAACATTCAGTGCGTGGAACATCTGATCCTTGAAAATAACTTTCACCAACTTGTGGAAGAGATGCATCTGTCTGTGGAAATTGAATCACACAATAATTAATGAACGCCACTTGCACATTACAGGAACTCGCTTGGGAGTTATCACCACATTCCCATACAGTCCTGACCTCGTCCCAAGCCATTTCTGCATGTTCAGGCCATTTAAGGTGTTTCTGTGCGGCCAGCATTTCAGATGTAAAGCAGACAATCTGATCGTACTAATAATAATAATAATAATTTTTATTTATATACTAAGGAACTTTCTACCTTGATGGTAACCAAGCACTGAGATAAATTCATTATTGAAGAAGAAATAAAGGTAGAGAAATAAAGGTAGTATTACTCGCAACAACTGGGTTCTGCTATTCTGCACAAGTCCCAGTTTGACTTAAACGTCCATTGTAATACTTCGTTAAAGCATCTTTTGCTTTCCATTGTTAGAGGAGTGTCCGTACCGTTTAAGTGCAATTTATAAAGTACAAACCGAACTAAAAGAATTGTGAACATGAACAAGAACTTTAAACATGGACCATAAAGTGCCATCTTGGTACACACAACAACAAACAACAACTACAACAAACTACAACTGTAACGAAAGATACAACAACAGTAAAAGCTTGACCCGCGAGATTCTGTAAAACTAGAACAAGATATATTGAGACACAAGCAAGAATAATTAGTTACATGTGACATGCTAGGTTTGATGGGTAGGGTAAGTCGGAGCCCAGTGATATCATCTGGAGGGATGAACAGGGAACTAGGATGTGTCTACAATACAATATGAACTTTTCTTACAGGAAAGTTTGTGTAAACACAACAGGATCTTGTAGAAAAATTCCAGCATGCATGTCATACCACACTATCTAATCCCTGCCAAGCATAACCCCCACCAGCACCAACACCAACACCATTCCACATTTGGGCATTTTGGCCAGGGTTTTAATAATTTCTTTTTCTGTTAGCAAGAAAGCAAATGCCAGAATCTGTTTCTGTTTACAAGTTTGGACTGAAAATGGATCACAGCCAAATGTCATTCCTCTCTATCCAACCGGAAAAGCAAAACACACAAAATCTCCTTTGGCTCTACTTAGTCAAGGACCAAATCTTTCAATCGTTAAGCAATACACCTGTAATGTTAATGTTCATTTAACTGGAAGGGTAAAAAAAAAAAAGAGATATGATTTAAAGAAAGATGTGAAAGTGCTAAAGGGCAAATAAAATAATATTTCTGCTTCACATTTACAAACACCACCTATCATAAAATGAACATGTTTATTCCTGCTTGCATAACTGAAAATTATTTTGTAATTATAAAATAATTGGAGCACAAACTGAGCTAAACCAGGTTTCGTGTTTGGAAAATGTTAACCATTGTTCCACTACTAGTTAAAAAAAAAAAAGTTTTAAAAATAGGGAGAAACATTCGGCCTTGCTTAATGTTTTCACATGGGCTAAAATTCCCCAACACGTTTCTATGAGTCATCATATGGGAAAAGAGAGAGTGCTGGAGCCATGCCTGGTCAGAATGGAGTTCCCCTTTACACACACACACACACACACACACACTGACAAAGGCACTACAGACTGTGTAGAAGGAAATCAGCAGAGCAGAAAGAACATTATTAACTGCGATCCAGAATCAGATGACGTTTGGCTTTCCCTTGTAAACCCCTGAGGTGCAGTAACAAAATCGAGCTGACATTTGTGGTGTCACCACTTCGCTGCAGGCTTAAACAAGCGGACTACTTTGAGGGTGACTACTGTGCATGTGTGAAGTCATGCCGCCTCATTGAGGTTGCCATTCAAGCCAGACTACCTCCAGGCAAATAAAGGAGTGTGTTATTATTATAGCAGTGAGCTGAGCTGTGTCACTGATATAATACGAACCACTGTGAATGATCTTGTCCACTCCTGAAATGTGTCAGATCTGAATTGCTGTTTGGAAGTCTCGCTTTAACAAGAATC
Source organism: Dolichallabes microphthalmus (assembly GCA_026413445.1). Classification (NCBI taxonomy): domain Eukaryota; kingdom Metazoa; phylum Chordata; class Actinopteri; order Siluriformes; family Clariidae; genus Dolichallabes; species Dolichallabes microphthalmus. Next base: position 6,400,079 of record JAOTQY010000023.1, on the reverse strand, counting down.
AACAAAAATCACCAGAAAACCTTATTTTACAGCATAACAGCAATTTAAAAACTGTTCACTATGCCCAACTAGCTTGTATCTAAATGGAGTCGATATAAGTCAATATATGGAGCATGTTAGCTAAATATAGCTAGCGCAAAAATATGGTAGCAAATAGAGCTGGCTGGCTAGCGTTACACCAAATGTTCGTCATTTGACCTATTAAACATAGACAGCGTAATCACTAGCTAGCGTCAGAGTTACAACAAGAGGCTATCACTGCAGCAGCAAATACTTTTGTACGTAACCTGAATTAGATAGAATGATGATAATGCCTTAAAATGTCATAAGCTATATAGATAGCTGGTTTGTCATGGCAGAAAATTATTGCAGAAACATAAATAGCTAAACAGGTACCTTAACCTACAATCTATCTGAGGAAGTAATATGTTAGAGATCATAATTTTTTCCCCTTTCAGTAGCATTTCAGGTGCAACTTGGATTGGAGCTGTTGCCATTTTTAAGGCTCGTGCCTTGTAATAGTTGCTTGATATGTCTCACACTGAAGGAGCATTTCAGAAGGATATGCATACAGCTGATTGAAGTCTCAGCCATAAAGCTGTTTCACTGGCAAGTCCCTTCACATTTATAGCAATTTTTTTTTTATTTATTATTATTCAGCTTTGTCAGGTCCTAATTAACAAAATATTTGCTCATGCAAAAACATTCAGAAACCTGATCACACCTGCAAAGAAAGTGCAAGTTGGTTTACAAACAGACTCCACAGATGATTGTCTTTAAAGGTCACATATTATACTCCTTTTTAAAAAGGTTTACGTAAGACTTAGAGGTGTTAATTTTCCTTTGAAAAGCAACGCTGGCATTCAGGCATGACTAATTTTCTTGGCAGGACTGGGCGGGGTCGAGCACTGAGCCAGAGGAGGGACTCTTGGCATACGAGGTCACAAAAGGGAGAAAATCTGATTGGCTAGTTTAAGCACAGGCCAGTATAAATATGGAAAAAGAGAGAATTATTTGTTTTTCACTTTTATATATGTTCATGTCAACTGGAGCCCCGTCTGAATGTCTAATATGACTAAAAGGAGAATTTTGCATTTGCTTCATTTTGCATCCACAGTGCAGAACAGCCACTGCATGGGCAATTTAGAACATCTGCAGATCATGGATTAAATTTGGAAGAGACAGCTAAAAAACAAATTACACAGTTTATGTTCACACTTGAAATATCAACAGGAGTCAAACAAAAATATTTGGAAAGTTTTTTTTTTTTTCATTTGCATTAAACACAATTGTATCCAGTCTCTAATCATCTTATTGCATTTACAGTAGCTGGCACTATACAGTACATGAGATTACAGTTCATTTTCTGTCTATTGAAAACAAATGAACCTCATAACATAACCAATTTCTTCACCCAAATTCTTCAAATGATCTATTTAATGCAATTATTCTTTGTGAACCACAAATAATTTTAAAATACAGTTCCCTATTGCCTGTAGGGAAGATACAATATAATTGATTTATTGAGAAACATATTGAGTAAATTTTAAGAAGTCAAAGCTTTGATTAGTTCATGTCTGCAAGTTGATTCATCCTTTAAAAGAGTCATTCAAATAAGTTGTTCAAAATCTAAATCACTGCTGTGTTTCCTGCCCAACCACACGAGTTCCCAAAACCACAGACTAAAATGGCAGCCATAAATCAGAGCCCCAAGGATCCATTTTCTCCTAGGGTGCCCATGAGGGCAACCCAAAGCTGCTCTCCTGAGGATGGTTTCCTTGTTCTGAAAATATTTCTATGTATAAGGATGTGTTGGGGGGAAAAAAGGTTGAATCAGCACGGCTCCATTTACATTCTGATGGCACATAATTTGTAGAGGAAGGAAATAAATGTAAAAACAAGAAGCAAGATGATGCCATTCAAATATGCAATAAATGGGCTACAACCAAAACTGCATACTACTGTTTTGGTTCACAGGTTTTGTACAGAGCCTTAAATGGCTGACTCAAAGATGGGGTTTGTAAAGGAAAAAACTATGGAAGTTTTTTAGAAATGAAAGGGGAGGTTGAATTCTCACATGCTGGACAACTAAAGATCTAAAAAAAAAAAAAAAAAAAAAAACATTCACCCATTCCTGTCTATATACAATGAACATCCTTCAGTTCACCAGCAAACATCACCTCTTATTTAGCAAGATGTGCAGGAAGAGCCAGCATTGATTTCCTTACACAGTCAGAAGCTTTGAAGAAAATCTACAACATATGGGGAACATATTCATATGGCCTTGTATTTAAAATATATATATAAAGGTACAATTCAGAGTGAAGTGTGGTTGAGTTAGCATGTGTCCTTTATATACAGTTGATATAGTACATAAAGGATAAATTACATGCATGGTTTTCTTTCATTAATAAATACAATTATCACTGCTAACAAAAATGGTTTAAAAATGGTTTAATTGCATGAGAAGGAATGTGGCTATACTCAGCATCAGCACAGATAAGATTCACTCTTGTCAGTAGTCAGTAGATGTCTACTAATAATATATACTAATGACCAGAATAATGACCCAATTAGAATGTAAATGCATCATGTAAACATCTTAACGTCTAACCTGATCCAGCTCAATTGGAACGACTTTTCACAGGGAATGAGAGGAGTGGCGTAAACCTCTCTTGTCAGAATATGACATTCTTTCTGCAGATGTTTGTCCCAGGTAGGAGTAAGATTATTTGACTTGATTTTTTTCAGGAAGGAAATCTTGTTTCCAGTCTTGATTGGTAAACTCAGTGAGCATACAGTGGGGGAAATAAGTATTTGATCCCCTATAGATTTTCTAAGTTTGCCCACAAAGAAATGAAGGGTCTATAATTTTTATCATAGGTTTATGGTAAAGGATTGGAATATCAACCAAAAATCCAGAAAAAGCACATGATACAAATGTTATGAATTAAGTT
>JAOTQY010000023.1:6248746-6260717 GCA_026413445.1 Dolichallabes microphthalmus | reverse complement strand
GAAACATTTTGTGTGACAAAAATGCAAAAGAATAAGAAATCAGGAGGGGGGCAAATAGTTTTTCACACCACTGTATAAGAATAAATTTGAATTGAATTGTCTATGAAAATGTCATCCTGGCATGTCATTTCTATTGACTCGGCAGTGCATGCAGAGTGTTGGAGACCTGACTGTAATAAAGTCCTGCGTGTGTGTGTGTCTGTGATGGGTGTGTGTGGATGATTTATGATTTTGTTCACAGGACTTGACAGCGATTGGTGTGACTAAACCGGGTCACCGGAAGAAAATGCTTTCAGAGATCAATAAGCTCAGTGTCACAGAGTGGACACTCGACCAAAAACCTGTGAGTGCTACATCTGATCAGACAAGATATACAGTATTTAGACCGAGAGCATTAGACAGTATGTGGTCTTTTTCAGCATTGCCTTATAGCAAGAACAGAAGGAAGAACATTTTACTACATAAAAGCAATAGGGAACCCTTTAAGAGGACTAACGAAATGTCTGTTGACTAATTCTTAGGCAAATCTCTGTGAGTGGTTAAACATGATCGGACTGAGTCAGTATCACCCGGTTTTGGTCCAAAATGGCTACGAAAACATCGAGTTCATCACAGACATCACGTGGGAGGATCTGCAGGAAATTGGCATTACCAAACTCGGTATCTACCTCATTTTTTATCCACCATCCACATACATTAAAACCGGCAAAGCAGTTTTGTAATTTTGCCAATTTTTATCGTCTAATTTATCTAGGGCATCAGAAGAAGCTCATGCTTGCTGTAAAGAAGCTGGCTGAAATCCAGAAAGGCTCCGAAAAGCGGAATATGTCCCGTAAAAAAACTCAGGAGTCGACAGCCGTCGAATGCCCTCCCCCCGAGTGCACTTCTCCCAAGCCGAGCGCCTTCCAGGAGAACGAGCCAAACGCCGAGATTCATGATGGATCTGAAAAGGAGGCACGAACGGTCCGCCAGAACAGTGGGGGTGGACAGCGGGGAAGTGGTTCATCTGCACATGCCAAATCTCGCCAGTCTCACTCTCAAGGTCCACCGTATACACCACCACAGACTCCAATCAAAACAAAACCACCTTCGTCACCAAAAAACGGAGTTCAAATGAAGGACAAACCCCCTTCGTCTCCCACACACAGGGCATATCAGGAAGCAGGAAGGAAGGAGGAAGCACAAACAGATATGACATCACATTCTGCATCACCCGTATCTGTGCCTCAAATTCTCCTGCCTCCAGACAGCAACGAATCTGGTAAACAGGAACAAGAAATGAAAAAGCGCGCTCACAGCCTGAATCGCTATGATGGTGAGCAGGAGCGCAATGAGGCTGACATGGCAAATGCAAACACTACTGTGCAGCGCCGCGTCAGCCGAAGCAACTCTGTACGCAATCAGAGTGACAAAAATAATGACAAAAACGTGAAAAATGAGAAAAATGTTAACCGAGGCAGCCAGTCCTTTGCTCTGAGGCAGAAGAAGAAAGGCCCTCCTCCTCCACCGCCAAAACGCTCGAGCTCAGCTATTTCAAGCTCGAGCACCAACCTAAATGACATGCCCAAAGACACGGGTACTGGAAACCTTCTGGACATCAACTATAACCCACAGAGACGAGCCAGCTCTGTGGAAACAGGAGTCACCGTTGAGTTGGGCGGTGCTGCTGTGGAGACAGGCAGTGTGGGCAGCGTCAGGAGCATCGCCGCCATGTTAGAGATGTCGTCCATCGGAGGAGGAGCAAAAGGACTTGCCATGCAAAGATCTACAGCACATTATCTGCAGGTCTGTTGCCATAATCATATTTACTTGTGATATAGTTTGTTGGTTATCATGTTCCCTTAGGTAGTTGATATTCTCAATTACTTTCTTCTCAGGTGTCTCACTCAGGAGGTAAGCAATATGATGCGATTGGTTTAGGTGGAGAAGTTGTGAATCGCCGCAGGACCATCAGTGGCCCAGTGACTGACCTTGTAGCAGCGGCTAAGAAAAAATCAGAAAAACCCGAGCCCCTACCGGTCCAAACTCCAGCACAGAATGACGTCACGGCAACACCACCGACTGAAAGCCTGCCTTTTGCTGAGGACAAAAACTCAACTGTTAAAACAAAGCCGAAGCAAAGTGATGAAAGCACAGGTGCCGTCCACAATCCACCACGGGAAGATTCTTCAAACACTGATGGCTCTAAAAAGAGGACCTGGAGCTCCAAGCCACCTCAGGATGAAGCCAGATTTTACCTCACAGAGTCGAACACTGTAAAAAGGAGGCCCAAGATCAGAGAGAAGGAGTCTGAAGATGAAACAGTTTATCAGAATGGAACCAGCACTATTAAGAGACGCCCAGTTTCGGAAGTTACTGTCTCTGAACAGCCGAGATCGGTCGAGAAGCTGGTGGAGAGCACACCTCGACGAGAGAAATCAGACCTAGATGGACAAATTGCACCTGGTAAAACGGCTAAACCTCCAGTGTCTCCTAAACCCGTCCTCCATAACGTGAAGAGACAGGAAACTCCAGCTGCAGTGACCAAAAAAGGCACCTTTCCTGGAGCTCCTGGCAGCCCAGGTACTACACAGTGTGGCCCTTTCTCTTGCCCTGTCTTTACCCAATTATGTGAGTATTCCTCTTGAAAAAAACAGCTCCAAGCCTTTTTTATTTTGTGTCGGATCAGAAGTTTTGGTTTGCTTTTTTCCCCATCTTTGTTCTTCTTGCGTGAAGCATGCTAATTTTTCCACCCTAGTTTTTTTTTCTTTCTTTTTTTTTTTTCAAAATTTAGTGTAAACATATGTATTAGTCATACATGTATTGAAATTATTACCCAGATTTACAATGATAACACGGCAATCTCGCCAGCAAGTTACACCTCAATAACACAACATGCAACTCGTTTGTATCAGGTATGCGAAATGGCATAATAGTGGTCGGTTTTAAGGCCAGTGCCTTAATCAGCATAACGCACATTTACAACAGAAAAGCATCAGAGTATTGATTCAGGGAATATGTGAATTCTGAACTAATACCGTATCAGTCTTGACTCTTTAGTGATGGATTGCAAAACATGCTTTGAAAATTGGCTCCTAAAGGGAATGTATGTCCAGTGAGTTAAGGAATTTTGAGTGCTCCTACTGTACCACTGATCAATAATATCTATTTTAGAAGTCCATAGTCCCCTATACTTGCTCAGCAGAAAGTGGAATGTTTCATCTCTCTCTCCTGAGCCTTTGTATAGAATGCCATAACAGATTCAAGACCACCCCAAAGTATATCTTATCATGACTTGTCCATGTTTGCTGTAATCCACCCAATTTAAACTTGAAAGCCCACTGTAAGTCTTACTTGGAAGGCCTCCCTCTTTAACATCATAGCTTCCCTCTATGGTGTTTACCAGTGCATTCTGGGTTTTACCACCATGTGACCTGCACTAAATACAGTTTATTGCAACTGCCTCTGTGTCCCTCAGTCATTTCAGAGTGTATTCCAAACAACTCAGAAGGCTGCATGAAAAATCGAACTTATCCGCAAGCAGTCAACACCACCAAGCAGTGATTAGTTCTGCCCATGTCTTTAGCTAAGTATCGCAAACATGTTTGATGATAAGGTTGATATAATCATCACAAAATAAGTTGATATTGATATTGTATCCATGGCGCTCTAATACCAGATCAACAAGATTTGTATTTGATCAAAGTGTTTGCTATTGTCAATCCATGGTGTAAGAGCTTTGACTCGGGATGCACCACAGATATACAGACATGAGGCGAGTTCTTATGGGAAAAAAGGGTAGTTTTATTAGGAAAATGAAGGAAAGGAGTGGAATTTAAGGAGGGAGAAAGGGAAGAAGAGAGTTAGGTTGTGCATGTGCGCATCGAAAACAACACGCATGCAAAAGGGTGGCGAGCAGTGGCGGCAGCAGAGTGACGGTCCCACCCAGTCGTTTTTTGTGTAGCTGCTGGCAGGAGTAAAACCTGGCAAAGCCAGTGTGCCTGTTGTTCTCTGGCGGTTGCGCCAGCAATCCCGACTGTGGATGGGGGTCTTAGGGTCGAGGCAGCAGCCTATTTACTATTCAGGGTCTGAGTCGCAATGGCTGGCCTTAACCAAAGCTAAAACAAAAGCAAAAGTGCCAGGGCAGCAAGCACAGTCCTCCAGCGGCTGTCCCTCGGCAGGTGGGTAAACAGTGATGTACATTCCTCACGCCTTTAAAGTCCATGGGGCACATGGCATGGCCCCTTTCACATGCAACTCTCTCTGCTGACTATTTCTCCTGGCTTCCAAACCCCTGGAGAAAGAGCAGCAAAAGCCTGAGGTCCTTAGGTGTGCCAGATTTAAGGACTCTGGCTGCTGCATTCCGGACTAACTGGAGCTTGTTTATGTGCCAAGTAAAACATGGTTTTGGCAGGGTATTACAAATATCCAATCCTAGAGAGCAAAGAAGTTTTTCTAAATCATGTTTTGACGTTATATTTCTTATGAATATTTCTGAGATGAAAGAATGCTATCCTAGTAATATTATCTATATGAGTTTCTATTTGAAAGGCTGAATAAATGATCACAACAAGGTGACTTTTACTGCCTCACATAATGAAACAGAAAGGCTATCCAGAGTTATGTAAATAGGAAGTTTACTTCTAGCTACATGTGTTCCTAGTACCAGTAATTCTGTATTGCCAGAAATATGTAGAAAGAAGTTAGGCATACAGGGATCTTTACAAATTCAAAAGGTGCTGTCTGAAATATAAAACTGTGTCTTTAGCATAACATTGGAAACTAAAACCTTTTTATAAGTAATATTATCCAGATACAGTAGATAAAAACAGTGAGCTTAATACATAACCTTGTGGAACACCATATTGCACCTTAGCCAGGAGAGGGCTTTTCCCTTAACTCCTTTTAAAACATAATTTATCGAGGAGAATAGTATGATCAGTGGTGTCCAAACCTGCACTATGGTCAAGTAACACAAGCAAGTAGATGAAACCCTGATCAGATGGGTCATTTACCACTTTAACCAGTATTTTCTCGGTGCTTTGATGAGGCCTGAATCCTGACGGATACATTTCATGAATGTTATTTAAAGGTATGAGTATAACTGTTATGCCACAACCTTTTCAAGATCGTTGAGATAAAGGAGAGGTTTTAGTATTGGTATTTAGTATATTTAGTATCAAGGTCAGTTTTTTTTATCAGCGGTTTGATACAGTATCTGTTAGTTTAAGATTTTTGTATATAGCCAGTGCTAAGAGAATAATTGAAATGTTTTAGAAAAGGTTAAATTATTTGTTGAATTATCTATTTGGAAAAGAAAACATGTGGTTATGGTATCTAGGACACAAGTTAATTTATTAAATTCGTACAGTCTGTTCTGATATCCTTATATTGTCGTTGTGTGTGATCCTTACACCAGGTTGCTAAGTTTTTTTTCTCTCCAATTATTTGTCTTTTGAGAAGCTAAATTATCTAGAGCTGCTTTAAGGATTTAGTCAAATGATCAAAATCTGTGGGATCAGATGATGTTCCAGTCATAGCTGATGGGACCAGGTGTAGCTCAATGGTTAAGGCATTGGACTACGGTTCGGAAGGTCCCAGGTTCAAACCCCACACCCACCAAGTTGCCACTGTTGGGCCCTTGAGCAAGGCCCTCAACTGCTCAGATGTGTAATGAGAAAAAATGTAAGTCGCTCTGGATAAGAGCGTCTGCCAAATGCCTAAATGTAATGTGTAGATATAGTGTGGTGGATCCTGAGTGATGACTCAATGTAGCTAGCAGCCAGTCAGTTTGCCGTTTGTCTTCTTCCTAGCCTTTACTTTGGCTTGTCACTGATTAACTAGGCTTGTTCAGAGTCTATGAGCTCTGCTCCCATAACTAGAGTAGCCTTGAAGTTCTTGAAAAGGTGCTGCTCTCAATTATCTATAAAACCCACATTGTTTTTGGAGATCCAGCAGTTCAGTGGCCTTAAACTGCTGTAAGCTATATCACCCTGCCGCATGATAGTCTGGACGCAAGGTCCACTATTGGACAAATATATAGTCCATACCTCACCATTCTACACAATAATTCAGGCTCTTTCACTGCAAGTAAACTGACATAACATGCTTCCTATCGCAGTTTGCCATTCTGTGCATGCTTACATTCAGATATTGCAGGTGCAGAACAACATTTTGGGGTGGGCCAAACACCACATATGGGTGTAAAGATCAGGGTTCCACATACTATAGGCCTTACAGTGTATCCATGAGTTTTACTGCAGTACACAAGCCCCAGTACATGACTTCTCCAGTCCAATGGGAGGGATGACCGTTATGTTATGATGTTTTTCTTTGTAAATATAGCATCTTTAAGATGGGTTAATCAACAGATATGTTGGTGGAGCTGCCACAGCTTGTGAAGTGTCATGATTATAGATACGTCAACCCATAAATCCATCAGTTGTCCTGTGATGTTTCTGGTATGTCTGTGAAAAGAGAACCTGGCAAAGTCATTTCCTTTATTTGATCAAAAACAGTCCTTGGCTCTAGCAGTGGGATTAGTTGAGTAGCGTACACCTGTGGAAATGCATGTGGTCATCAAGTATTCTCCTCCAATGACCAGTTAAAAGACTTTAATTTCTGCTACTGTAATGCCCTTTATACATATTACGCTTCCAAAAATTGCGTATGTTTGGAGCTCCAGTGGCCAAATACCCCCAGTCAGATTTCATTGTTCGTTCTTTTTCAAAGCCATTCTGCGTCCTCTGCATTGTTTCCACATTTTCACAGCATCATGTAGTTCGTGTCTTAGATTGAATGCAATAGGTCATTTGTTTTATTATTAGAACCTCATTTTGTTAACTGTTCCTCATTATTGTTGATGTTGTAATTCAGTACATCCATGTTTTCATCCATACTTCTCTCCTACTGTACAATAAATCTAGTAGCTAAATGCCTTTGTGTCGGAACTAAAAGTAAAATTCACACAATGTTCCTTTTACCCCAAATCTATCTGATCAGCCAGTTCATGACTGTGATTGATGTTTCCAGTGCGTTAGGAATTACAAAGCTAACAAATTACCTACCCTTCAAATCTAATCTTGATATGGCTGTATATGGGGTAAGAGAAACTTTGTGCATTCCTTGTTTTGATTAAACTGTTGCGTTAAATTAATGTCTCTGTATGTTTGCTACAGTTGAAGGGAAGAAAGTTCCTCCTCCGGTATCTCCGAAACCCACTCCTCCACCCACAGCTCCCAAACCTAATAAAAATATCATTCAGAAAGTTGCCGTGACCTCTCTAGTGTCAGCTGGCAATCAGACGGTCACCATAACAACCGCCACCCCCCCTGTCACACCCCCTAACGCAGCAAAGACGCCAACATCACCAGCTCAAAGTCCACAGACTCCACAGACTCCCATCACTCCACCCATTAAACCACCTCGCTCCTCCATCGGAGGGGTGTCTATGGACGCCGGGGGCGGGGCGCCGCAGACGTTAGAGGTCACCGGGGTGACGAATGTGGATGCGGTGCATCAGAAGATCGAGGAGACGAGTGCATCGCTCGCTGCGGCGCTGCAGGCTGTGGAGGAGAAAATCAAAGAGGACAGGAATAAAGAGTAAGATGCATTAACACAATCATCCATCAAACTCTGTAGTGTGTGTGAAACATAAAGTGTGGGAAACCGGAAAGGGTCTGAAAAGTTTCTAAATATCTTCTATAACATACTGTAACTACCAAGCAGGGCGTGTTGAGCAACACTCTGAGATATATATCTGAGATACATGATGTCGTGCTGTACTGTTCATGCTAACATTGCAGAGGAACCCACTATCTGCCCTATTCTACATTCACAAGCTCAAAGATAAACGCCATTGGCTGGTGCAGCTCTGAATACTGTGGAGAGAGTTAGAGATCCCTCCCACCCTGCGAGATCTCCTAGTTTTGCTTCCTTGACTCCCATTTGAGCGTGAGATCAGCCAATGATGTGGCGAATGAGTTCATGTACTGTAGTGCCAGCTAAGAGGCCACAGAGCCTGTTTATTTCCTATAACAATACACACCTACAGTGCCGGGAAAAAATATTTGCACCTTCCTGATATTTTTTTTTTCACTTAATTGATTGAGATCATCAATCCAAACCTGTCTGGCCCTATGTGAAAAAGTAATTGCCCTCTAAACCTGGTAACTGGTTGTGACAGCAATCAAGCGTTTGTGATAACTGGCAATGAATCGCTGTGCTGGAATTTCGGCTGACTCGTCTATACAAAATAGTTTTAATCAAGCCACAGTGCAGCATTTTCAAGCATGAATGGCCTGTTTAAGGATCCCATTTAGACTTAAGTCTGGACTTTGACTAGACTACACCAAAACCTTAATTTTGGGTTTTATTGAGCCATTCAGAAGCGGACTTGCCGGTGTGTTTTGGAATCTGCTCCATAACCCAAGTGTGACAAACTTGATGGCCGGACATTGACATTATCCTTCAGGATTTTCTGGTAGAGCGCAGAATTCCTAATTCCATCAATTATGGCAAGTTGTCCAGGTCCTGACCAAACCATCACACTACCATCACCACGTTTGACTGTATTATGATGTTCTTTTCATGAAATGTTGTGTTACATTTAGATCACGACTTTAGACTTATCGGAGAGCTTCTATTTAAGTCATTTCTTGATTCAACAGGCCTGGGAGTAATCAGGCTTAAGTGAAATTTACCTCAACTTTCCAAAAAATGTGGCCAATCACAGTTTGTTTTCTATTGGGGGGGGATTACTTTTTCACATTGGGTCAAGTAGGTTTGGACAGTTCTTTTTTGTTTCCTTAATAAATAAAATCATCATTTTAAAACTGTGAACTATTAGAATTAGTTTGACGATCTCAATCATTTAAGTGTTACTACAGTACAACTATTCAAAAAAAGATTTTTAAAAAATATGAAAGTGTTTTATTGTTTACATATTGTTGTTGGTTAATTAAGTAAGATCTATTTTTTAGGGCTATGCTAGTGTGTGTGAGATGCAGCATGTGAAGGTCACGTCTTTACCCCAGTAGGTAGTAATGTGTTGTAGTAAGACCTTCTGATATTATCGAACGTGTGTCTGTTTTAGTTTATCCACCGAGAACAAGAGCACAGTGAGCATCCTGGACGACATCGGCAGCATGTTCGACGACCTCGCCGATCAGCTAGACGCCATGCTGGAGTGAAGAGCACAATCCCAGAGGAGCAACAAGGGCACAAACGAACAACCTCCCTAACATGAATCACCCGACACTATCCTCTCTTTCTTTCGTACTCGTTTCTCATTCCAATAATCTCTTTCTTTCTATCTGCCTCTGGTGCACAGCCTTTAAACGGAGGCCAAACCTTTTATCCTGTCAGCGAGGGGACGTCAAATTTTCTGCCTGTCGTGCGTCTCTCCCTCGCCCAATGTATATGGAAAAAAAAGTAACTATAGTATGTGTACATTGTGTAAGCATGAGAAATGTTTTTAATCTCTAAAGAACAAAATCTCACAGCGAGAGACCTGCATCAATCAGTACAGTAATATATATAAATATAATTATATATAAAGAAATATATAAATATATATATAAATATTTTATTTTGTTTCTATTCCATGGTAAATGCAGTGTTACGTTCAGAACCTCTAATGACACAGTTTTTCTTTTTCATTCTTTTTTTTTTGTGTTGGACGTGTGCTGGCTTTCGGTGATCGGTCAACATTTTGATTTGTGTCGCATCCTTTTTTGTTTTGCCGTGACCTTCGACCTCACCTACAGCAGAACGGATGCCCCGAGGCCGTGTCCCGAATGCAAGTGTTAGATCAACTTTTTCATTCCTTGTAGAATTTGTTTCAGGACACATCCTTGCACTGTCATGGCTTTTGTCAGGGCTAATTAGGTCTAAATTAAAACCTACATGATCAGTGCTCTTCATCGATCCTGACACACACACGCACACACACATACGCACAGGGATGGTAAACAAATGACCTCCAGAGCTAACTTCATTCCCAGTGTTAAACTTGACCAACCTTGCAATACGGCTGACACGCTGGACCGACCGCTACAGAGTAAAAAAAAAAAAAAAAAACTAAAAAGGCAGACTTTCTAGTAACTTCAACGATTGGCACAGTGGCACATCTGCCCGTCTACCGCCACCACATCCTATAGTGTCTCATTGATTCGTGTGCCTTAACACGACTGGTGACCTCACACACACACACACAAGCGCGCACACACCCATCACATACAGTATAATAACCATCCTCAAGCTCAAGAAGATTATCTACTAAACGTTTCATTCTAACTTAAATATTCTATTATTAAGTAGTACACATTGTTATATTATTATAGATGTTTTCCAGAAAAACGTTATTATAATAATGTGTGTGCACCATAACGAGGGCTTTTAGGTGTTTTTTTTGTTTTGTTTTTTTTTGTCTGTTCGTTTTGTTTGTTTTTTATATAAATAGGAATTTAAATGAATTGTATTGTAGTTGAATGAATTACGTTGTACAGACGTGTGCCGGTCGTCAGTTCATCATAATCACGATATTCAACTAGGTGGTAATTGTCAGACACGTAACCATCATGACGACACCCTGGTCAAGCTGGTTAAGCGATGCCAGCGTCCTGGTTTAAAGGACAGGTGTCTCACAAAGTCCCTTATTCTAAGGAAACGCAAAAGTAATAAATAAAACGTCGCAATAATATTGCGTAACTCTTATCGATTATCGCGATTTGCGAACAGAATATCGGCACACGTCTAAAACGCGTAGTGTTACTTTTGTAATGTACGTGCCTTGTCCAAAATTTTGTTCTTTTTTGCTTTTTTTTTTAAAAAGTGTGATCGTGTAGAAATATTGTACAGAGACGTGTTTTTTGTTTGTTTGTTTTTCGGTTTGTTTTTTTGTTTTTCAGCTTTGTACATAGCGAACACCATCGCTTAATTCTTTAACATTTTAAAATGCCCATGTTTTTTATTTTTATTGCCTTTAAATCATCTTTCAGATTCTAAAAAAAACAAAAACAATTATTATTAATAATGTGTGAAATATTATATATATATCGGTTCGAAATGTTTTATTTTCACTGTCCGGCAGAGATGTTTATTTAAAAAGAAGATAACGTGAGAACCCCTGCACGGCTCACTCGTGTGTCTGTGTGTATGCATGTGTGTACGTGTGCGTGCGTGTGTGTGTGTGTGTGAGCGAGTGCAGGCTGTATATTGTGTTCATGTTCCTGCTGTTGGTTCGTATTGAGCTGTGTTCATATCGCCATTGGGAAACGTGGTGTGCTTGCAGTGATGCACCAAAAAACCACCTGCTCTAAATAAATGTTCAACACAAATATTCATTCTACGCTTGTTTATTAATCTCTTCTTTTTTTTAACTTAGCAGTTTTTTTTCTGGACTAACAGGCTGCCTGTACATGAATATAGAAAAACAAGATGGATAAAAGATATTTCATATACTGTATCTGTTTTATTGATTGTTTTATCCTACTCAGGGTCATGGTCGACCCAGAGCCCATCCTGTGACTGGCATCATGTACACACACATAAACATATGTGCAATTTAGTGTACCCAGTTGACCTAATAGCATGTTGTACTGTCAAGCAAACCGGAGAAACCAAAGGAAACCAATTCAGACGTACAGTAGGTCTAGGTGAGCATATCTTCTCTTTGTCATCCTTTCTGGGTCAGCGACAAGCCAGGATTTCTAAATTAGCTAAAACGTTCATAATTTGGCTTCAGTGTCCATATGTTCCAATGCAGGATTGAACCCATGGCTCCTAGAGCAAGAGTGTCCAAGCTGTCCAAATGCAGCCCACAAGGACTCGTGACCTGCAGATGTTCTGCCAGTTTGTGCTGCCTCGTCAAAAGTCGATTCCAGTGGTGTCAAAAGTATTCACATTCATTACTTTAGAAGTATGGATACTAGGGTTTAAAAAGACTTCTTTAGAAGTTGAAGTATCAACTCAAGCTTTTTACTCAAGTAAA
>JAOTQY010000023.1:6236582-6248646 GCA_026413445.1 Dolichallabes microphthalmus | reverse complement strand
GTAAAGTATAGATACCCAAAATTTCTACTTAAGTAAGGTAACGAAGTATTTGTACTTCGTTACTTGACACCTCTGTTTAGATTGTCCGTCGAGAACAAGAGCACAGCGAGCATCCTGGATGATATGATGAAGGTGAAGAATATACTGTGTGTGTGTGTGTGTGTGTGTGTATATATATATATATGATTTTTGTTACAATTCTAAACAATTTTTTTTTATTCTCCTGTCAACGAGTGAATATAGCACCACCTGTAGGATGATAGAGGAATAACATTTCACCACCTTGAATGCAAACATAAATGAAATCATTTAAAAACTGATGTGGCAAAACATGAATTGCCCCACAAAAGAATCACAATATGGAACAGAAATCCCGCCCGAACACAATCTCTACTGCCTAATTTTAGTTTCTCCTCTAAGGGAATCCACCTCATTTGAGTCCATTACACCCGACACTGTGTTTGATTTCTGGTTTTATATTTAACCAGCTCAGAGATCTGTGGGGCGTTTTCACTCTGTAAAAATCACCTGACACGCCTGTCATTGATTGGCTGTGTGAAATCTACTGACCTTGGCTGGTTACAACAATATACCATGACATCATCATCTACACTTCGGAGTAGCACCAGGACAGCTCATGTGAGTTTGAAATTAATCTCATACAGAGAGAGTTTCTGCTTTACTTTGTAGTCATCCCTTGACACTCAGTCTTGTTTATTACAGTCTAAGGCACTTTTCACACACAGTCCAGCATGGTAACGGTAGGTTTATCAATAATTATTACATTATTATGTATATTATGATTCCCTATCAAATTACAGCCAACAACTACAAAAAGTGAAAGAGAAAACATGTTTCCTCCAAGACACCTCAAGCCAGTCAAGCACTTGTTTTCAAACGGCTTCGTCCCAAAGCCACATAACACCTCTTCCACAAAGATGAGCTCACCTAAACCTATGATTGACTAGTGCCACTGTGACTGATCCCTCACACACAGCATGGTGAATTAACAGACAAATAACAAATACGACATTCTTCAGAACGATTTATTCAGTATTGTGATAATGTCATGAACCGTGATAAAAATGTAGGCAATTATCAGTGACAATGGAAGTGAATTATCGGCACTTGTCGAATCAGTGCGTTCTGATTGGCTGAGAGCAGTAGGTACAATAACACAACAAAGTGGAATAAACAATGATTAACACTATATGTCATGGGTGCGTGTGACTTAAAAATAAAATAAAAATAAAACACCCGTGCAGGTCTTGGTGAGACACCCAGGCAGTTGGAACCATCGAGGTGTGTCTCCTGTATTATACACACACATACACAGCCTTGAGCCGAAGCTGCTCAAAGCACTGCTTAACATCAGCTGGAATACAGTCATAATTTGGGTTAAAAATTAAAAGACAGTGTTTCAATACTGTTTCAGACTCTTGCTGATGACTTTTACATCATGCGTGTGCACGAGCAACACAAGCAGACGCCCGTTAATCGGTTCACTTTCTCGCCTCTTTGCTAGCTGTACAGTAGAATTTGTAGCTAACTAACAAGCAAGTTTACCCACAGGAAAGAATCCAGGGCTTGTAGAGGAGGCAGAGTGATGCAGAAAGGTCCTAGATGATGTACGTTATTGCAACTGTTTACAAGTCTAAACCGCTTCAGCCACTCTTTCAAAAAGAAGGATGTTTAGAGCAATATTCACTCGATCCCTCGTCTGCTTCATTCTAGAAGTACTAGAAAGTGAACAATGATGCTCGGAAGATTTGTGATTCTTTTCACTGACATGGTGTGCTGTTGATTAGGTATATACAGTAAAAATAAAAGAAATAAAAAAAAATCTCACTTGGCAATAATGAATGTTAGACGAAAAGCTGCTCCTATGAAAAACCCGGTCATGTAGCATCATACAAACAGTTTTTTTGTTGTTGTTTTTTTCTCCACACACCCACCTATGAAATCACTTGGCTTGGTTTGGAAACTGCCATTTTAACAGTGAATACTGATTAGCTGCTTGTAGCTTGATCATGTGACGCTGCTTATACCTGCGCTTATTTACTTTCTATTTCACGCAGATCTCAATGTCCTTCACTGTCCATCGCTGTCCTCTTGCTTGTCCTCACCATCGTCGCTTGTCACACCGTCCTCACATGCTGAGATGTAAAACCCATTGTTTACCACATGCTGGAACATATGACTGTTTACACATTCTCTCACGTGGTGAACACAGACCCTGCATCACGACAGCACAAGACTTTGTTGTATCACATGACTATCGGTGTGAACACCTGGTTAATGATGATGAGCTCAAAATCAGGGCTAAACTCGTGTGCATGAGTAACTTAATTCAATCTCGAAGTACTTGAATTACTAGTGAAGCTCTTTTAGTGGAGGGAAGGTAAGGTGGTCATTTCAGATGATGTCATTGCTAAGTCCAGGTAGAGAAGGCATCTCAGACGTGATTTATCGCATCACGGCTTGCTGTTCAGAGAAGCCATCGTTATAATCGAGTGGAATGTCTGTATACAGAATCATATGTTCAGTCTCATTACTACTGACTCGAGCGCGCTGGTCATTTGGAGTGGTTTAAGGCGTAGCCGCTGTCCAGGTCCAAGGCTGTGTGAGCCAAAATCAACCGTGTCCACGTCAGAAGAAACGAATCAATACAGGGGGGAGAAAAAGTCACTCCTGCTCAGGCTGGTGTCTTTAAAAAGTGATGCAACTTCACCACATTCTCACAGTTTTTACACACTGCTGGAAGTAACTAAAAGGTCCATTGTGTGATTTTAGAAGCTGTCTCTTATTTAGCAGGTCCACACCTGAGGAAAGAAAGAGAGAGAGAGAAATTACTTTGATCAAATAAAAAAAAAGGAAAAGATGGTAGAAAGTAGTTTTATAAATATTTTTCTCTAAGAGGTATAATTATTTTGTCTGAGTTTTCTTGATAATTTGATCATTTGTTTCTGACCACACAGCTGCTCCCTTTCAAATTACAGCCAACAGCTAAGAAAAAGTGAACATCTGTTTCCTCCAAGACACCTAAAGCCAGTCAAGCGCGTGTTTTCAAACTGCTGCATCACAGAGCCACATAACACCTCTTCCACATAGCTGAGCTCACATAAGCCTATGATTGACTAGTGCCACTGTGACTGATCCCTCCCACACACACACACAAACACACACACACACACACACACACACACACACACACACACACACACACAGCATTTTTCACACACAACAATTTTTCCCCCTTGGTTTATGGCCACAGGTGGCTGAAGCGTTGTCAGGATTTGAACTCCTAGAGTCAATTCGGCCAATTGTTCGTCTGTTGCACCACTACATTTACGTTGGGCAAACACCCTTAGCCAGAGCCACTCTCATTACATACACACATACACAGCTGCTCAAAGCACTGCTTAAACATCAGCTGTAATACAGTCATAATTTGGGTTAAAAATTAAAAGACTCAGTGTTTCAATACTGTTTCAGACTCTTGCTGATGTCCCTCCCCTGACTAGCTATAAGTGCATGCTCAAGGCCTTATAATGTTAATGGCACTGGGGTCTGGATCTTCGTTTTAGTAGTCCGATATCTTATCCGCTGAGAAAATATACAATCTTCCCTCACTCGTATCTTAAATTGTTCACTGTACCAAAACAGGTCTTCCAAATGACGTTCTCATACAAGATGGTCCTACACTCACTGTACAAGGATGATTAGTCGCTTAATACTGAATCAGTCACATTGCCAAAGAGGCTCAACAAAAGAGAGTTCTATCAATAAGGCACATAAAAAAATTGAAATAAAACATAAGATAGAGAGTTACACACCAGTTGCCTTTAGCATTTTAGACATGTTACAATTACCACATTGTGGATACTGAGGAAATATAATGAATTATAAATAATAAATAGTTCACTTCATTAATGTTTATCAAGCAAAATAGCATGTGTAAAAAAAGTTTTAATTAAAATAAAAAAAAAAAAACAGTGCTAGGTCTAAAGGAGGAATGAAGGTCAGGATTAAAAATGATGGAGTGACCCAGACGAGACAGACCTTTACAGTGCTGTCCACAGCTCCGGAAAACAGGCGTCCTCGAGAGACAGCCAGTGCAGTGACGCTGCCTTGATGGCGCAGCAGAGTCTGAGTGCAGATCATGTTGTCCATACTCCACACCTGGACAGTTAGCAGAAACCACACACACATCGAAACAGGCCAGTTTCACTTAAAATGACTGCCAGAACACTGGACTAGTTGCACAACGGCTGTATGAACGAGTCTTGACATTTACCCTGAGCGAGCGATCATAGGATGCACTGAACACTTTGGTCTGGTCTGGAGTGGAAATGACCGCCAGTGCGTAGACCGTCCCTACATGTCCCGTTAGTGTGCGCACCTGCTCTTTAGACTCAATATCCCAAACCTGGGGAGGACGGGGGGAAAAAATGCAGTGGACAATAAACAGAAAATGCAAAAGTGCACATGAAAGGTGTAGACATGAGCTGTAGCATTTAACACGGAGACATTAACTCACGTGGATGAGGTTCTCGTATGTGCCGCAAACTATGTGGTGATTGGTGACGGCGATGGAGTAAACACTGCCCCCAGAGGTCTGGAGGACATGGACACACTCAAGAGAACGAATGTCCCAAATCTGAAAGAGATGGATAGAAAGAGCAAACAACAGAAAGATATAATCTGAGATGTAGGAATGAAGAGTGTGGTGCGGTGTCAAATCCCAAATCAACTATTCAGAGCTCATGCCACTCGTCCATATTGGTTATATAAAAACATTTCTTTTTACTGTTTTAATTATGGACATAATTAATTCCAAATTCCTAAACATTAAAAAGGTATACTCACTATTCAAGTTCACTCACTATTCGTTCACAGTAGTTGTCATTTTATACCACAAAAGTAAGGAATGTTATATAACTACTATGTGTTCTAGCAGCTGTACATTAGTGCTGTTCAACAAGCAAAAAAGCTTTGATAAGTAATTTAAGAAGAACTGCTGTGTAGGTGCTTGTAACAGCTTTAAACTTTCACAGTGCTAAGTGATTGTACTCTTACCTTAATGGTTTGGTAGGATCCGCTGTACAGGTGATTCTGAGACGCGACCAGAGCTCGCACCCAGTGATTCAGACCAGTGAGCTCCTTCTTCAGCTTCAGCTCTGTGCCCACAATGTCCCACACCTGGACACAAACAAATAATCCATGATGTTTTTATGATATACACATGAATAGTACATGTTACAGACACAGTATAGCAGTATGTATTATATTGCGCCTTTGAGTGCAAGTCACCTTAATTGCTTTGAGTGATCCACTGAAGAGCATGTTGTGTGAAGAGACGAGCGTGCACACTGGATTATCATGTGCCCGGATTGTGTTCACTTTCTGCAAGTTCTGGATGTCCCAAACCTGCGTGTGCACACAGTAGAAACGTGAGCTAATGTAATTATTGAAAATGAACATTCCAAAACGTTTGCATCTGGCTTACTTACAATGATGGTGCAGTCTGCTGAGCCACTGTACAACTTATTCCTGCATGAGAGAGAGGGAGTGAAAGACATTATATTGTGAATTCCCCAGTAAATAAATAGTTACTGTAATGATTGACATGTGTATGTCTGTGTCACACCCACTTACCCCTGGATACACAGAGCTAACACAATACCATCGTGGCCCTCCAGAGTTTTCTGGCACTTGTATGTGGTGCAGGTGTCCCAAACCTTAAAAGTAAAAGCAAAAAAAAGAAAATAAAGTTACGTTTTCATTATAATCAGTCTTGATTTCTACTGATCCTTAGAAAAGGATGCAAACAGATCTGTAAAGTCCCATAATGTAGGGAAAGAAACAAGTACTAAGATGACCTCTGACCTGACCAACATATCTATCACAAATTAGTTTATTACAGCATTGGTGTATAGCTTAGCATACCTTGATGGTTTTGTCAGAGGAGCCGCTGAACAGCAGGTCACCAGTGGAGTAAACGCACAAACACCACACCGGACCTTGATGACCCACAAATGTGCC
The DNA here is from genome assembly GCA_026413445.1 of Dolichallabes microphthalmus. Classification (NCBI taxonomy): domain Eukaryota; kingdom Metazoa; phylum Chordata; class Actinopteri; order Siluriformes; family Clariidae; genus Dolichallabes; species Dolichallabes microphthalmus. The sequence continues at coordinate 6,242,601 of JAOTQY010000023.1, read as the reverse complement.
TTTACACTTAAAGATTTGCTGAGGGTCATAGGCTGAAAAAATATAAGAAAGATATTTATTATACATTAATATACAAATTATTGATCGTATTATTTTCTAATAAATGATTACTCAAAAAAAATGTAAATCATGGATATAAATGATAAACGAGGCTCCTATTAGTGACAAAGTGCATGTCAAACAACAAGTTTTCTTAATTGTAAGTTCTGACGTAAATTAAGTCAAGTAGAAACTTAGCACGCTGTTTCAACTCAAGAAAGACAAACCTCCACCAAGTTACAGACACGTGTGATGATACAGCTAATGAGATAATTCCCAAAATACATGTCACATTACAATAATACACAATGGGTGGATTCTGACGTGTACACTACCGCTCAAACAGTCAGTTGTTATTTTAAGACATGAAGGTCAGCTTTCCTGAAATAGTTCTTGCAAGTACAGTATTGTCAAGCACCATGATCAAATCGGCTCTCATGAAGACCTTTCCAGGAAACTAAGACCAAAACTGACCTCGGCTGCAGAGGAGAAGTTCATTTAGAGTTACCAGCCTCAAAAATCACTAATTAACAACCTGCACGATTAATCAATCTCGATTCATACATACATGCGAATGTTCTGTTCTGAATGATGGCGATTCACTTGAGTGTATTTCCCTGCATTCAGATCACGCAGCATTCACATTCATAAGTTCACTTATTTACTTGACAAAAATCCGGATTGCTATATCAAAGTCACTGGTTACACTCAAACAATGTAAAACAAAACACTATTAATTTACCAATCAGGCCAGAGATTAGCAAATGACGTAGTTATACAACTTGGCAAGGTTCCGCAGGGCCCGCAAGCTTCTGCGAGGACCGTCTAAAATGAAACATTGAATATTTTTGCGAGAAAAGATTGCAAACGTAATCACTACGCCAAAATTTGTTGTGTATCGCGATGAACAGTACTTACGACCACCATGCACAACCGCAAATGTGAGATAATGGTGTAATGTACTGTAACATTTTATTAGGTTGTTGCATAGATCATGGCATAAGTTGATTATGCATCTGTGTTATTTTTCATCAACATATGGTAAATGTCTCTCACACACACATGCTAAAAACTAAAATACATACTACTACTGTCTGATCAGAGACAGGCACGTGCAGTTCTAATTGGACTAAAACTTAAAGTATTAGATAATTAAACCTGCCGTGTTAATTCAAGATGTTACACAGACTCTGAGACCAGAGTGAAAGCTGCAGAGTTGTTTACTGGAAGTGTGTTAAAATTGAGCAATAAACCTTTGACAACAATAAATTCTACACTTTAAACGATGTATTTAATAAACTAACCAACACTGTTACACTTACCTTATGCTGATAAAATTATGATAATAATAATATAAACTAACACAGTGATGAAGTTCTGTAGTTGGCTGAGTGTCCAAAATGCACAAGTGCTACTTATTAGTTATTTTTATGTATTATTGTTAATATTCTATTTATGTTTAGCAACTTTTCACTTTATTTACATTAAAATAGGGAAAGGACTTTTATTTTAATAAAGAGAGTTGAAAGTCCTGTGACAACACTTTTTTTTCTTAAGTACAATCAATGTTTTTTGTTGGAGCGATTATGAAGTTAAAAAGTGATCCCAAATTTTTGAGGGGTAGTGGACTAAAAGCTGCAACTGTTTAATCCAATCAGATTCCTGACTCTAATCAAAACAAGCGTATTATTCCGTATTGTCCAAACACACAAATATTCCAGCAGTTAAAAAAAAACAGAGATGGTACTCACAGCCGAGGATACCCATGTTAAGCCTTGCGTTAATATGTGAAAGCTCATCCTAAAAAGAGAGATGGTATTAATTCCTAGTTCGGTTCTTAAAAGAAAAGTTGTCTGAAGATCACACTAAAAACAACAGCCAACTTGCAAGAGCAAAACCAAACTGCGCAATAAAATGAATAACAGCATAAAGGCATGTTTTGTCCGGACATTATCTACACAGTGTCATAACAATTGATAACATGTCTCCTTACATTAAGCATCGAGGCGTCTCTACGAAATTCCATCAGATCTTCACTTAGTTTACTCTGGTTCTCATCCAGCACATCTGCACAACATCACAAAAGCAGTTCACACTCAAACACCAGGTTCAGCAGATCACACAGGAATATATCTGTATATAATTTTAAGCCGTGTTCATTACCAAATTTGAGCTCCAGGGTTTTCTCGAGCTGGTCGAGTTTTTCAGACAATTTGCCCAGCATGGAGCGCAGGAAGGAAATGTCCTGGTCTTTCTGAGCCAGAGTCACCTACAGCCAAGTGGACAGATGTGAGTGGACTAGACAGGAACAGATCACAGGAATCAGCTTAATCACTCTAGTTCTAGTACCTGCATCTCATGAAAGCGATCGTCTGTCTGTTGGAGGAACTCCTTCAGCCCCTCGAACTTGCACGCCTCCAGGTGTGTCTCATACGTGTCCTGATTCCCAATGAACGTGCATCTGAGATTAAGATCAGAGCCCAACACGACCAAGACACACCATGATTAGTTTTTAATTGAAATGTTAAACATGAAACAAAACCACAAAATACACACACTGCAGCTCACCCATATTTTGAATGAGGGCACTTGATGTGTTCGCACTCCTTCAGATGAGCCTCCAGGTTCATAGTGAGCAGGGGAGGACAGCTTGGATTATTCGGGCAGCGCACCGGCCGGTAGTCACAGCTTACCTCATGATCTCTGAACCCCACACACACACACCAATGTTAACGCTATTAATATACAGATATTAACTGATGCCTGAACTCAACTTCAGCAGCTAGAACAACATGATTAAAGCAGGATTACTTAGAGATACACGCTTAAGGTCTTTCAAAAACACTAATAACCTAACAAAAAAATGCAGAAGTATATTCTCACTTCCTGGTGCTGAGTTTGATTGTGAAAGGGCAGCCGAGTGGATCCACCTCAAAGGCAGTGACTTTCCCTGAAGCGCTGGGACGTACGCCATATTTACAGTGAATGAAGAGTTCACCAATCTGCTCTGCAACGGCAATGTTGTTCACCACCACGGTGAGCTTCGAGTTATCCACTGGGCATTTCTCTAAACAAACAAACACAAACAAAAATGACTGAAATGATATCTCACATCACTCAAAGACAAGTTCTAAGGTGTACCAAAAGTGTTGTTTTAACTGAAGGCAAAATGCATGAGCAGAGAAAATCTCACCCATTATTTCTGACCCTGTGGTATCGTGTTAAACTGTATTGCAAAAATCACCAGCAGGGAGCACCAAAGCACCACCCAATGAATTGCTCTTGAGTATATCAGTGGTGATAAACAAAAATACATAGCAGTAGGCTAAAAATAAATTGTCATTCTTCTTTGAGAGATTCAACACACACTGTGAAAATGTGTCAAGCTGCTGCTTAATTTTGACATGGCATGATTTGCATATATGCTACACAATGTCTACTGTCCGCTGTATGGTCAAACAATTTAAAGGAGATTACGAAGAGGATTTAAGAAACAAATTGTTTAACATTCTGTCCTAGTAAATATAAGTGAATAGTAGTGTTCTAATAGCATTAGAAAAACAGAGGTTTTCTATTTTCTCCTCTATCATGAGCTCATGAAACTTAAACATGCTGACTGGCCATGTTGAGTAACTTTTACTAAAAACCATAAATGATTATATAATTGTTATCCAATAATATAAAATCTGGACAGTCAATCTGAGACGTTAAGTATTGGTGAGAACTTCCACTCCGGGGAAACATAAGTATCCTATTTATGTCCTATTAATAATTCTTTGTGTATTAAACTAGTAATGCTAGAACAGGCTCCGGATTCACCCTGCTCTGTTTAATTTTCACATATGGAGTGCTGATCACATTGTAGGCAATCTAATACAACTTTTTTTTCTCTCTAGCTCTCTGTTTGGCAGGCTTGGCTTGCTGTGTAATTATAATACACTTGTTAATTATAGTCCATTATTGATTATGCATGTCCAGACAGGACTGTGTTTAAGAGTCATTTTCTTGCATAAGGAAGCTTAAAGTATTTAAAATATGTGTGAAACGAAGAGTATTCGCTTACCGGAGGTTAAGGCACACCGCCTGCAGAAAGTATGCTACAGAGGAAATGAGACAGGTATTAACAACAACAACAGTTTTACAATGCTACAACTATGCTTTCCTAAACAACTACATTCCTAGACACCATGATGCTGTATTTATGAATGAGATGCATTCAAGTTAAATTGGGACTTTTAATTGAGCAGAACAACATAACACAGTTATTTGTTTTCCTCTATATAATCCCCTGCTACACTAATGCACAGTATCACAGTACTACAAATATCAGTGTTTCACTAGTGCTTCGTTACCATCAAGATATAAAGCTTTCTGTCTACTTCATGTCTGAAATGCTGGCCTTGAAGGAACTCCTTTAATGTGGAAATGGCTCAGAGTGAGGTCATGTATGGGGGATGTGGCAATAACTTCCATTTGAAATCCAGTAATGTGCACGTATGGTTTATGAATGATTGTGTGTACAGTTCCCATAGACCTACTGAGAAAACTTTCTACCTCAATAGTAAAAACAATAGAAGGAGAAGTGCATTAGTGTAGTAGGGGATTATATAGAGAAATAAAGGAAGTTTTTACTCTCATAACTGGGTTCTGTTATTCTGCAAGATCAAAAGTCCCAGTGTGACTTGTACGCCATTCATATATTTAATACAATGGTTGGTTTTAGTTACATTTTGTTAAAAGAAAATAAAAAAAGCTAAATCTGAAGTGAACATGGTTTAGTACAATTCTATTGGAGACCACTAAATACTTCAAGCTTGGGTTTACACAGTGAGACTTGCCCCGCATGTGGTGATGACGGGGTCTTTAAACACGTTACAGCACAGCTGACAACACAGTTTAACTGAAGGCTGCTCAGCAAAAACCTGCGGATCCTGAGAGACAGAGAAAGGGGGAGATCATCAATTATCAGAAAAAAACAGATTAATTAATTAAAACATTTTCAAAAACAATATGGTAAAGATTATAAAAGCCAGATACAGCTGTTGTACTTATATTTACATCCAATGTTGTGGACCATTCCTAAACTCTGGTGTCTCTCTATTAAGCTTTAAAAGACAAAATACGGCTAGGCATATTATAGAAAAGTTCAGAGTGCAAAGTCCTCTGTTTTGAAGACTTTTTTGGGAAACCTAATCTCCTCCTTTCTTCAAACAGCAAGTCCCTGGTAAACATCTGAAACAAACATCTCCTTACATAATTCTCCATCTTGATAAGGATTACAAATATTTCTGTGTGTTAAAATAACAGCACAATATTTTTAAGCTAATTAATGTTGTGTGATTTAAAATAGGGATTTCAGACTTGAACAAAGCTCTGGTATATAAGACTCTGCTGTAACCTTGCAAGTGTATGAAGCTGGCAAGACTACGCGTTGAAGACAATCTTAACTATAAAGCACCTGACTGTTGCATTTGACAGAGAGCGAGAGATCAAGACAGTAGTGTAAACCCCCTGTCAAACTCAGCTGCCCTGTCAAAAGCAGATGTGTTATTAAGAGTGTGAACCAGCACAAGATTGTGTGTGGACGCTGCGGTCAAAAATGGAGTGTGTCTGTCTGCTTACCGTATCCTCCTCTTCTTCATGCAGGGAGAAAGTTGAGCGCAGGGACATGTTGGACTCCGAGTGAAGAGATCGTACTGAGATGGCCGAGTCTGAACCGCGTGAACTACCCATGGGAGGCTAAACACAAACACACATACACACACATCCGGTCAGTTCTCCACATGTTTTTAATAAGTATATATAAATTGATATTGCACTTGAAAATGTTTCATTGTTTTAAAGAAAATGTTTTTTTCATTTGTTTGATATTGTAATGCAAATATGAATTGTAAGGGCCATACTTATTGTGTTTATTTGTTTCATCTTAAATTTACTTTATCTTATTCTACTATTAGTTATGCATTAGGCATCAAGTTTG
>JAOTQY010000023.1:6076516-6088559 GCA_026413445.1 Dolichallabes microphthalmus | reverse complement strand
CCGGAGTACCCGGAGGAAACCCACCAAGCACGGGGAGAACATGCAAACTCCATGCACACAGAGACGGGAATTGAACCCGGACCCTGGCGGCAATTTCTTGTACTCTAGGTTCCCTGGAAAATCATTATTCAAATATTTATTCTTTAACTTGGGTATTGTAAGGTGTCAATATGTATATAATTATCTTGCTTGAAATGATTGTCAACTGTACCATCCTACTCTGATACCAAACGAACTACTTTGTGATGTGTGTGTATCTTCTCAACTACTTTTACATTTACATTCAGGCATTTGGCAGATGCTCTTATCCAGAGCGACTTACAAAAAGTTTCCGTCATTGGATAGATACTTTCACTGGGTTACTAGGTTACTAACTAAGTGCCATCAGTCAAACACAGTTGGGAAGGGTTTTGAAGGGTTTTGATGGGGGTGGTATTGAAGAAACAGATACGTCTTGAGTCGATGTTTAAAGACTCCACTGTACAGACATCTAGAGAAAGTTCATCCACCACCTCGGTGCCAGAACAAGAAAGAGTCTGGATGAATTTGGATGAATGTCTTCCTCGATCCCTGAGAGATGGTGGGACCAGACGAGCAGTGCTGGAGGATCGGAGGGAACGTGATGGAGTTCATGGTGGATTAGAGCTGAGACGTACTGTAAGTAGGTGCTGCGCCATTTTTGGCTTTGACTTTTGGCAGCTACAGGAAGCCAGTGCAGGGAGCAGAAAAGTGGTGTGGTGTGGGAGAAATCAGGAAGCTTGAAAAGGAGATGTGCAGCTGCATTCTGGACCACCTGCAGAGGTCGAATGGTGGACAGAGGCAGACCTGCCAGGAGTGAGTTGCAGTAGTCTAGTCTTGAAATAACAAGGGACTGAACAAGCACCTAAATAGCCTGTGAAGAAAAAAATGAGCAGATTCTTCTGATGTTCCAAAAAATTAATCGACAAGGTTGAGTAAGGTTGGCGATGTGTGGGGAAAATGTCAGATGATTGTCCACAGTTACCCCAAGATTGCAGGCAGTGGTTGAAGGAGTGACCTGATGATGTCCACAAGTTGACAGGGTGATGAATCACCAGGGATGAACAGCAGTTCAATTATTACTCAGATAGAGCCTCAGCTGGTGAGCAACTACACTAGTTAGTAGCTCTAATCCAAAATTAGGTCTATGTTTACATTACAAGCTGGATGGCTTAATCCAGATTTTTTTGGTCAGATCAAATTTGCATGCCATGACGGTTTACATTCTTAAGTAAAAGCAACTTTTATCTGACACCCGGCACGCATGCACACATCAATAAGTATTTGTTTGAGCAATCCGGTTTAAAAACATGCCATAAGTTTATGTCACCTGTCATTCATTTCAAACAATGGTTTTGATTTTAGCAAAATAATATGCTTGGGATTTTGCTCGGAAGCTTGCAAAATTGGATTTGTCATTTGTATTCGTTGAGGTCCAGAAGAAAAAGACTAAGCAAGACACCTTGTTTCAGCTGTTGGTAGCACTGCTATAAACTCTCCAAGCTCAGTGCGCAATTTGTAAATCAGGACGTCCAAGAGCAATGAGAGGGTACTGCCCTGGCAAGTTATGGGCGAGAAAAAAAGTCACAGATCGCATAAAAAATCTGTGCCTTTTACGATCTGCATCATCCATCCATTTGTTTTTCATTATAAAGCCAAATATTAAAAAAAGGAAAAAGAAAACCTCTTTTTTTGTACACAAATCATAAATTAAACAAGCAATGGGCGCTCAGTTTCCCCTTTCCATAGTGTGAATGACTTTTGTGCTGAATAGTGTTAATTTTTTAAATTAGGATTTTATCTGATGAGCATGTCGATTTTTGTGCCATCTAAAGATGCCAAACATGTAACCCTTTAAGGAATTACACTTAAGGAAGGGTTTATCATCTGCACTATCAGCATGGAAAATGGAAAACGAGCTTCCTGGAGCTCAACAAAAACATGGCATTTAAACTTTCTGCATAACGCTAACTTTAAATCAATAACACACAGAAATTAACTGTATCTATGATTTATACAGGATAAACATAAAAAAAATATATTATACTTAATATAACATTTAAAATAATAGGTGTCCTTGTCCAAATCTGGGAGCTGCTGGAGCACACTCTGGCTTGCTCCGGGCACAAATTTAGCCCTGTGTTACTGGAGCTGACTGATGATGTCACATGTGCATAGGCAAAAAGCAAAAATCACATGAATTCCAATCTGCCTGTTCTCATTCACTTTAGGCTGTTTGAACATAATGTGAAAAAGCCAATTTCATATTGAATGATAATATATACTGTAGAGGCGAACCTGTGAAAAAAGAAATCAAAAGACGAACAGATAATAAAAGTGCAATTTTTGAAATGTACTTTATTATCTATTTTTAAATATCTCTGGTTATAGTAATTTTATTTCAACTACAGTATTCAAAAGGTGTGCTTTTTCTACAGCATGTTTAATCTGAAACTGAAATTTCATTGAAAGGGTCACATGCATGGCACAAACACCTGATTGGATGAGGCAGGAGAATAGAGGTTGGGCTTACAGAATTAATAACAGTCCTAACTACACGATTAGACATAATGAAGAAAGTTTTTTTTTTTTTTTCCCCTAACTTTTTTGTTCAGGTCAAAATAATTTTAAAGTGTAAAGCTAAAAATAGATTCTTTTGCTAAGAAGTACACACTACTTGAGGTTTAAACACACTTATTACACACTCATTAGGTTACATATAAAACAGCACAACTTTAAGAACACAAATAAAATCATATCATCAGTGTATAACAGTGCACAACAATAATAGTCATGGCAGGCTTTAGAACAGGGTTTTACACCCACAGTTGGTTTAAATTATCAGATTACTTAACAGAACCCCAGTACTTAAAGAATGTTGTGGGATAAAATATAAAATCAAAAGAATGTATAATTTTAGATGGTGTACACAGACTCTACTACACAAAAAGATTTGCAAGGGAAAAAAACCCAACAAAATGCTTTCATGTAGTTTCTGAGATAACGCTCTCAGGGTACCCATATTTCTAAAATAACTTCCCACTTGTTTTATTTATTACCCTGCATTCACACTAGAAAGTGATAAAATGATCGTTTATTTTCTATATAGTCATGCTCAAAAGTTTGTATCACCCCATCATTACATTCTATGCGCTTTTGTGTAAAAACATAATACAAATCATCTGATCGTAGCAGATCGCAAGTGTTATGAAGACGTACAACCATCTAATGATGTTTACTGATTTACTATTTTTACACAAAAACACATAGAGTTAAAAGAGGGGGGTAGAAACTTTTTGAATATAACCGTACACTCACCTGCCACTTCATTGGGTACGCCCTGCTAGTACTTGATAGAACCCCCTTTTGACTTCAAAAAAGGCTCTTTACCCCAATATTCTATTGTTCAGTTGTCATTTGATGTTACTTTTGGGTCTTTAACAACTTGAACCAGTTTCGTCATTTTCCTTTGACTTTTGGCATCAACAAAGCATTTTTGCCAAGAAACACTGGACTTTTTTTTTTGGGATATTTTTCAGACCATTCTCTGTAAAGATGGTTATGCGTGAAAATCCCAGTAGATGAATAGTTTCGGAAATACAGTACTTAAACCAACATGTCTGGCGGCAACAACCATGCCATGATTAAAGTCACTTAAAACAGTCAGTCTGGACTTCAGCAGATCGCCTTGACCATGTCCACATGCCTAAATGAAGTGAGTTGCTGCCATGTGATTTTACCTGACTAGGTATTTGCGTTAAAAAGCAGTTGAAAAGGTACCTAAAGAAGTGTCCGGTAAGTATAGGTGAACAACATGTGGTAGTTTCATCAATGACTAGTGACAGTCCAACTTTATCAATATGATGAAAATTAGGTAAGAATCCATGAAGTAAGTAAATATCCAAATGATTCCTCATTTTATGGCTTGTGTAGTTCAAAATGAATTCAATCAAATGAATTCAAAATTAATCCCTTTTTTAGTTTAAAATAAGTGTTTGTCACATATGAACAGAAGAAAAACCTGTAAACATGATTTCATCCTGTTATACATGAACTGTCTTTAAACGTAGACATCAGCAAAGACATTAGTAAAGAAATGTAGAAGGAAGTAGCGAAGATAGTGAGTGTATGTTACTAAAACAAGTTTTCTTGCTTTGCTAATCTGCCTCGCACTCATCATGTAATTAACCAATTTTCTCACTGATCAGTTTATAATTTAGAATGTTTAATTTGGTAGTTTTAGAATTTATATACGGCTACTGCTGCTGGACATAGCGCACCCCCAAAGCGACAATCTGTACATGGTGAAAAGAGACAAGCTTTACATTTGGTAGTGTGAATGTAGGGTGAGTGTTAAACCTGAAGTATGCCAACAATACGTAATAGGTAATAAAACATTTCCTCACACAGGTTGGTGTGTTTGGAATTTTTTTTTTAAATGGCTAATGGTGCAGCACTAATCATAAATCTTTAAAATGATCATCATTTTAGTACAGCATCACTACTTTTTATGTGATATAAACTTTTAAACGAATAAAACATGGCAGATGAACATGTGGACAAGGACAAAACAGAAAAATGGACAAATTATGTGATTAAATATACTGTATAGAATGGCTTTGTGGTTTATTTACCCTTTACTTTCAGAAAGATAAAAGTAGAAGGCTGTAAATTGCTACCAATGTTTATAGCAGTATTTCATCTGGCCATTTTAATACATGTGAATGTGCCATATTTCAACATGATTAAATTATTTCCTCAGGCATTTCTATATGTTCAATTTAAATGTTTATGTTTAAATCTTTAAAGCCCTTGTAAGCATAAATACTTTTTTTTTTTTAAATCAAAAGCCCTTGAAGGTGTGATGCTAATATATCCACTAAAATACTGTATTATAATTCTATTAATGTATTTACATCACATTTATATAGGTGTATGTACTCGTAATACTGAATGACTCTAGAGTAGAATTTAAAAAGTGCTAATTATGTAGAATTCGGCAAAAATTTCTTTTTTTTTGTATAAATAGTTTGAACATATTTTCTTACTTTTTCTTAGGTTTATGTTTAAACTTCTGAACTACTTTAGTTTGTGGATACAGAAAGAACATGTCTAATATATTTTGTTTAAACTCTACAAATTAAATATGAGTATGCTCAGCGGATGCTGGCAACATCTGTTCTCCAGTACAATATAATAAATAATTACTTATACAATAGTTATTATAATTTGAATGGTACTAAAGGAAATGGAGAAACATAAGAACAGGAAATGAAATGAACTGTACATGAAATTTAATAACAACCTTCTTTGTATTTTCTTTTTCATTTTTAAACCCTGTTTGTACTGAATGAGAGAGAAAGGCAGAGAGATAGAGAGTGAAAGAGAAAGGATATTCAGATCTAAAAAATAGAATTTTTAAGGTATAAATGCTTGTTAGTTGAATGATAAACGGGGAGCAACATGCTTTACACCTTCAGTTAAAGAGTCACAACTGTAAGGCAACATCCTTAATGAATACCAGTGGAACACCACTCAACCTTTGGGGATACATTTAAATTGTTTGTACCTTAAAAAAAATTAAAGCAAAGGGAAGCATCAATGATCTGAACTAACGTCCACATCTGTTTCCTGTTTGGAACATCCTAGCGGAATCGCTTCCTGTGTGATAATTGTATGTAGTGAGAGTGAGAGGGGTACACAAGGTCTCTGTGGGCATCCAGTTAGTCTTTCTCATTTTATCTGTCTGTTTGGATGCTGGGATTTTCTGATAAAACACTGGAAAAGATGTCACCAAGGATGAAATGATGAGCTTGACTGAAAACAAAGAAGGAATCAAAGGAAGCACCAAAATAAATAAAGAGAAAAGCTTTGAATGTAACATAAACTGATCATATGACTATTATCCATTGTGTTCTGTTCAAATCAATGGATTTCCTATTAGGCCTCTGTGAACAAAATCCGGAATTCTGTGGCAAAAATTGTCACTTCCTGTGTGCTTGTATCCTGTCCTACATCAGTCAACGTAATTAAAAGATCTAACAATCACTAGCTAGGTTTTTAGGTTATTTTAGGAAGGAGGTTTATATTAGGAGAGAAGGCTTGTATCGTAAATTTCTTTTGTTTTTTTCCCCCCATCCATCCACGTCACACTGGTGTCGTTCTCCGATTGGCCGCATCCTTAGCATTAGAGTTGTGCATGAAGTCTCTGTCAGAGTCAAGCAGTTTCCCCGCAGCAGTTTTGTCAGAGTCGCGTGAGAGCGTGAACATTGGGACATCCCGTGATGGTGTTTCACTGGAGCGGCGCCCGAAACGGTAACGGTACGTAGGGATGCGGCCAAAGCCGAGACTTGACTTTTTGACGAGTGTCTTGGCACGCTGCTGCTTGCGATGTTTTTCTATAAACATGTGCACGGCAAGCACCCCCACTGTCTCGGCCATGATGAAGGAAAGAGCACCAAAATAAAAGGACCAACCATATGAGTAACTCTTCTTTGAGTCACTCTGACCCGGGTCACCTGAGTTAGCCGAGATGTAGACAATTATTCCGATAATATTACTAAGACCTGCAGAGAAAGAGATACAAAGACAGATAAACACCCTGTGAGAATGGATATAGCATGTGTGATTATAACACAGGGCGACAAATGTAGTATATGACATATAGACTGATTAGCCATATGACCACCTGTCTAATTTTGAGTAGGTCCCCTTTTTGCCACCATAACAGTGATGCACTGTGAGAATGTAGATACTGTGAGAAAGGCCAAATTGTGATTGCTAGACAACTGGGTCTGAGCAACTCCTAAACTGCAGCCGTTGTGGTTCAAGGAAGGAACCCCGATGAACTGGCGGTAAGATGATGGGTGGCGACGGCTCACTGATGAGGAGAATGAGGAGTGAAGGCTTTCCCGTGTAGTCAGATCCAATGGAAGAGCTACTGTAGCTCAATTTAAGGAAAAGATTAATGCTGGTTCCAACAGAAAGGTGTCAGAACACACAGTGCATTACTATTATGGTGGCAAAAGGGGAAACATACTCTATATTAGGCAGGTAGTCATAATGTTATGGATGATCATTGCATATATATATATAGTTGTGTATATTCTAAATGGCCAAACACCTGATCATCATACTCATATGTGCTTATTGAACATCCCATTCCAAAACCCCATGCGGGCCAGTAAAATTTTCTTTACCATCCATTTGTGCCCAGGGGCATTGCCATACTGGAACATGTACTGTATGCACCCCTTAATTTCAAGGAAAGTAAATTCTACAGCATACAAAACATTGTATAAGAATTGTGTGGCAAGAGTTTCGGAAGGGCTTGATGTGGGTGTGATTTCAGGTGTCCAGAATCTTGACAATTTGCATTGAAATATGTACTTTGTATTGCAAAACAGTTTGGTGATATTACATACTGCCTTCTTTAAAATGTTTGCACAAGTATATCAATGCACGTTTAAGTATGTCAATATGACGCCAGACTCCGCCCCCGACTTCAGACACATATAGGCAGAAATGAGAATCTTCCTGCTATTATACCTCCACGCACACCATCTTCTCTTTCTTCTGCTTGTTGCTATGGAAATACTGCATGATGACGTAATCAAAATGCAAATTATCGTTTGACGTCATTTAGACGTCATCTAGTGACTTTTCCAGCAGGCTTCAGCTACTTTCCATTGAGAAGAGTTAGCAACTCTGATCTGGTCAAATGTATTCAGTGGAGGCACTAAGCACATCTAAACACATGAAAAGCTATTTTTCTTACCTGTCTATTTCTGACTGGATCACATAAGTATAATGATGATACCAGATTTAAAACATTATATAAGAAAAAAAAGAAATGGAGATAAGACTTGAGGGACATGGAACTGATAGTTAGAGAACGATAGAGATATATGACAAAACGGCGGAATCAGAGGGAATCAGCGTATAAATGGGAGAGGGATAAATAAGATGGAGAATATAGAAAAATTAAGAAGAGAGATGGGAAAAAGCTGAATGAATGGGAAAGAGATTAAGAATTTAAAATGTGAAGGGTAGAATAAAATAAAAGAAAGAACGAAAGAAAGAAAGAAAGAAAGGGGATAGAAAAAGAAAAGTTAGATAATAAGATAATATGATAATAAGATGGGGGGGGGGACTTTAAGGAATTTGAAGAAAAGAGCAAATATTTAAAATCATAAAAAGGGGGCAAATATAACCCAATCAGTCACTGTCTTAACTGTATGCTAACATAGACAGAAAATGTATAAAATGTGTGTGTGCGTGTGTGTGTGGGTGTAAGAGAGAGAGAGAGAGAGAGCATTACCAGCAGAGACGAAGAAGATTCCGGCACTGAGGATGACGTTGTGTTTGCTCCTGTAAAACTCGCTCGCTGCTACACACAACCCACCCATAAACAACAGACCCACACTCATTATCGGAAACACGCTGGAAGCTCGGAGTGCACCTGAGAACACACACACGCACATACACACACACACACACACACTGTTACAAAAAGTGTGGCGTTTTACATTTTTATCTTATCAGATTTAATAATAATAATGAATAAATTGCATTATGACTTAGAGCAGCTAATTAGTTCAGTAATATTGCTAAGTTTTTTGTTAGCATTCAAGCAACAATGAAAACAAAGTGAAAAAGGTTTTCTTTAAAAGTAAATTAGCAAAACATACAAGGCAACAACAACAACATTAATAATAATAATAATAATCATAATAATAATAATAATAATAATAAAATGACATAAAGACTTGGTGTAGCTAGTTAGCTCAGTATTCTTGCTAAGTATGCTTCCTAGCATTACAGCAACAGGTTTGCTTTAAACCGGTTGCAAAATATACAGTACAAGGCTAACTAGCTTATATCTCCATAGAAATGTATATAATGTGTTCTATAAAAATGTAATCTTGACAGATTCCTCCCTGATATGGTGCTAATATGGACCTCATGACAGCTTTAAGTGTGTGCTTGTCATCTCTCAATGTAGGTGGAGGTTGCACAATCTTGATGTTTTGGCTCACAGCAGCTCACAATGGTGTTTAGCTTTTTATTCCTGGAGCCTGAATTAATGCTCCTTAAAATGACTTCTTCAATTATTTGATAATGTTTTGTTTTCTTGATTGAAGAAGACATTTACAATTTGATGATTGATAGATGTCCTTGAGTCAACAAGGGAACGAATCAAGTTACTGTATAATATAATTACTACATAATATAATTACTGGATCACAAAGTGGAGCAGATCAAAGCACCAAGACTTTTTTGAATGTCAGCTAACTTGTTGAATATTTGACTAGCTACTTAACGTCAGCTACTCTGGCAGAGCATGCAGCTCCATAGCACTCTTCGCTAAAGTGATCTAAAGAGGACCTATTATGCAAAATTTACTTTTTAGTGATTTCAGGCTCGTCTCCGGTGTGCATTGTCAAGCTGCTCCTATTGAGCGGTCGCCGCAGCGGACCATCCGATCCATACAACTATTGTGACCTCATATAAGTAGAGCCCCTCCCGCAACTTATCACTGTTCGTCGCTCAGCAGTAGCTCATTTACATAGACACTGAAACTGCA
This sequence comes from Dolichallabes microphthalmus, assembly GCA_026413445.1. Taxonomy (NCBI): domain Eukaryota; kingdom Metazoa; phylum Chordata; class Actinopteri; order Siluriformes; family Clariidae; genus Dolichallabes; species Dolichallabes microphthalmus. The sequence continues at coordinate 6,078,955 of JAOTQY010000023.1, read as the reverse complement.
ATTTTGAAGGAGTACTGAAATACAGGGCATCTGAGGTACAAAAGTATTATCAAAGTTGTTTAACAGAAGGCTGAGAATGTATGATCAGCTGCAAATTGGTGCAACTACTTCAATTCTAGGGGAGAAAACCAATGTAGGAAGAACACATGCTACACTTGATGCAATGTTATCAGTTTTCACCAGGGAACCATCACTTGGGCAGTGCACATTTCACTGTATGGCTTCTTCTGGGGAAACAACCAGCAATACAATGCAAACATCAACAAAAACAATATATATCTGTGAGGACTTCTACAAAGGTATGGCTGAGTGGCAGATTGCCATCATCCCCTTGTTAACGAGAAGAAGACATTAGTTTGGATGGGAAAACCAAAAGGCAGAGCTGTGAATGACCGGGGAATCCCAACTAAGAATAGCAGTCTCAGCAGTTAATAGTGTGTGGTATGTCGAGTAAGTATCAACTTGACGATGCTTAGCAGCACATCTTACCCACAAGCTCTGTTAGCCAGTTAATTAGCAGAACCCATTAGAATGTAAAACACTTAAAGGGAAAAAAACAACAGTGAAGGTGATAAAGTCATGGAAACATGAGTGGTGTTGTCCTGTTCACCTGACAAGGAATCACTCCGCTCACCACAGACTACCCATGGTGGATAAGGAATAGCAAAAGGGAAGGAAAACCATCTGAGCTGTATGGCCACTAATAATACTGAGGTGTTTGACTTGCTTGAGCAGCAGGGCATGCTAGGGATAAAGATTAACTCAAGGTTAGCAAAAGGTACCACAGCTAATAATTTTAGATTAGCAGAGCATTGTTAGAACGTTCCTAGAAGGTAAAACTATCCAGTTTCATGGATGTTCAGGGGAGGTTTTGGGTAACGTTCAGTTCACATATGGGAACAATATGCGCAGGTTATGGGAACTTTAAAATAATGATTGTGATTGTACACCTTTGGAGGACAGGAATAATAAAGCGAATTTTGCATATTGTGCAAGATTTAGAAAAAATGTAGCAGCCACTCTCAGTTTAGTTTTATTTTTAGTTTTTTTAAAGCAGCCGATGCCAAGAGGAATCATAAATTAAGGGTTAAGTGAGGTTTAATGTCTATTTATTTTTTATATCTGAATTCATTTACATGTCTTTTCTAAATGTTTTGATTGTTTTTATATGCAAAAAATATAATTATAGTGTTGGAAATTGGTAATGTTGATATTAGTTTAGGTGGCTGAAACGGATTATGTGCATTTACATTATTTTCTATGGGAAAATGGGTTTCGCGATGTGAGACGGATTAAATTCGTATGCTGATGTACCACCATAGGATCATATTGTGTGCATGTAGTCATGGGTGTAAACACAGAGGTAATAAGAACGGATTGATTTATGCTAATGTTATTTTAACTATTAACAGCAGCATACTGTATTTGACGGAAAATCATATAAATATTAAAGAGGTCAAATGTATGTTCTACTGTATATACATTCCTAACACCTCACCAGCTAACACTCGATCTTGCGTCACAAACACATGCACAAGGCTCTACATTCAACGGCATCTTCCAAGGAGTCGGTATACTGCAGTGACAGAACTCGTTCATCTATTAACGCTCAGGGGAAGAATAAACACTCGTCCATCATCCAGTTCTCCTTACATTTTTGAAGAATGGATCAGTCACAGCATTTAATTACAGAGGAAGAAGAACACGCTCATGAAGCCTGACAGAATATTTTATTCAAAACCTGTCAACATGGTTTCAAATATCAAAATAAATTTGTGATGCTACAGGTCTGTCGCTTAAAATATTTAGCAATGGTAAAAAAGTAAAAAAAAAAAAAAAACACTGCTCGGCCCAAAATATTTGCTGTCTTAGAAGGTTCAACTTGCTAGCCTGTATCAGGGGAAAATACAAGAGGGGAGATTCTAAATAACTAAATTTGGGTTAAGAGCTGTCCAACACATTAATAAAACCAGGAGGGAGTCCAATATGAATGGAGATCGCTTAAATGCTTGGAGAAGTTGCATCATAAAAAACTGTAGAAATCATAGCTACAGTACAATTTGCTACGGAGAATAATGATATTTGGAGCAACGGAAAAAGGTCATGTGGTCTGATGAGTCAAGATTGACCCTATTCCAGAGTGATGTGCGTGTCAGGGTAAGAAGGAAGCACATGAAGCAGTGCATCCGTCAGGCATAGTGCTCACTGATCTGGGGATGCTTCATTTTATTGCCACATAACATTGTTCAGTCTCCAATTACTATTAGGTAGTGGATACACATATTGCACAGTATAGATATCATAAACATAATAGTGGAGCTATTTCAACAAGTCAGTATTGTGGGTGTCTCGCACCATATGGATATACAGTGGTGTGAAAAACTATTTGCCCCCCTCCTGATTTTTTATTCTTTTGCATGTTTGTCACACAAAATGTTT
>JAOTQY010000023.1:5886116-5900341 GCA_026413445.1 Dolichallabes microphthalmus | reverse complement strand
GTGTACACCACTTTGTATTGGTCTTTCACGTGGAATTCCAATAAAATTGATTCATGTTTGTGGCTGTAATGTGACAAGATGTGGAAAAGTTCAAGGGGGCCGAATACTTTTGCAAGCCACTGTACATCAAACTCATGCATTGATTTTGATTTTCTAGTGAGTCAAACAGCAAGTAGTGCCAACAAATTAGATCAGGGAAAAGAGTATTGAGTTTTATTGCACACATAACCTTTTTATTAACAAAAACTGATGGAGATCATGAGAAACATTAAAAGCAATACCAAAACCTCACTTTACAGATTCATCATTGTCTTTCTCTAACAGATCCAGTTTCACTTGGGTACTTGACAACAGCACCTTATTCTAGTACAGGTATGCACTAGAATAACAACTGACCTCATCACGTCCATCAGTCGTACCCTAAGGTTTATAGCAGTGCAGTGGAAGTAGGGAAAATGCAAAAGCAACAGCCTCCCACACATCAATGTCACTTGTACACAAAAATCACTTGTGTATCCTTCAAGTGTTTTCTCAGAACAATATTACAGTAAGTCGGTTTGATTCCCATATGCAGCAAAACCAGTGCTAGTGACAGAAGACTTCTGGTTGCTTCTCCTATCAGGTATTGATTGAAGTGAAAATAAAGCTTGCACTACAAATTGACTTATACTACAATACCCCATTTTTTGTTAAGTATATAACATGGTGTTCTCACAACATTCAAATCTCATACTTCTTTGTGAATACATCTTTCAAATGTCCTACTTCACAGAACATATCATGGGTGCTAAGCGATGCATGTCTGTACCCATTAATGCAGGGTGACTGCGATGGCAGTAACAGAGTCTTCTTGGCTTCACCATTCTTCAAATTTCTTCACATTGAATTTACTTCCTGCAGTGCACTTTACTGATCATGTGACAGAAGCGATGTGATAGACTTTTTTTCCCCACGTGTCAGCTTTTACTCTAATATGGCATGGATTGCCTGAAACATGTAAGTTAAAAATTTCTAAAATAAGATTATATAGTGTTTCTCAAATTAAACATTTTTGCCAAAGACAACTTTGTGTCAGAGAAAAACACTATCCACCTAAATGAATAAAATGCCAAAAATTACTTTTATCTTGTTTAGCTGGAAATGGTTGAATTTATTTTACAATTTAACATGAATTTTGTTTTTCTTCTACAACCATCTGAAACACGGGAGTCTATGTGTTGTCTTGGGAGAGACCTCTCTATCCAAAGCAGCACAAGATCCTTGAAATCTAAATTAGATTATTTCATTAAAAAAATATGTGGCTGACCCCAGGTGCTTGGAGAAGACACATTGGCTGATTAGGATTCAATTGATCAGTTGCTCCTTGGGATCATTTCAGTATTTCCCTAGGGTTCCCTGAAAGCCAAGGAAGCCTCATTTGATCTATCTTTCCTCCAAACTGTGAGTCATTTACATGCAAATATTAAACTTGTCCAGTGGCAAGATTTTGGAGTTTGGTGTACTCACCTCTGCCTTGTTTAAAAGATATAGCATTATTCTAACTGCAGTAATGAAATGTTTAATCTGTCCTCGACTCTCCCACACCTTCTCATTCAAGGCTCAAAATCCTGCTTTTATATAACAGTAATGCAAAGTCAGCTAAACAATATAATGACAAAATTAACTTTTTTTCTTTCTTTCTTTTTTATTTTTTACCATAATGCTTCTTCTAAACGGTGTACTTGGAGATGAAATGTTAACTGGTGGGTGGGAGTGAGTTTCATTAAAAATAGATAATGATCAGATTATGAGTGGTCATTTAAAAACAGTCAGTGTTTAAATATTGTGTACAAGGAGCCAAGCTTGGCCAGTGAAGACTCACTTCTTACCTTGACACTGAAATCCTTGTTTCCCGAAACCCCTGGAACATAAAGAAGCAGTCCATTCTCAACGCACTGCACTGTACTTTCCAGTTCAGAATGCTTAAAATCTTTCTTTTTTTAATACTTTTAAAACATTTCAAAATACATGTACTTTCTTTATTTATTTTAATGCAAACTAAAACACTATTTCATTTTAGATTTAAAAATTATACACACCACAAATAGTACATGTAACAAAGCGCACACAGTAAATAAGATTATTCGTACTGTAGAAATTGTGCAATATTATACATGCACTATTCTTATACTTAATAAACTAAATTTATACTTATTAACTTTAGACTGTATATGAACTGTTACCCTACACTTACTTTGTAATGCTCTAGAAATATTAAAAATAAAATTTTCAGATTATTGACATGGTGCATAGACTAATTACTATTTGGATAAATAATTCATTGAAAAATTAATAGATGGTGCATCAAGCTGCTACTTAAGATGAATGAATGAAAAATGCATTAGTGTGCTGATCTACTGTATGTTTTATTTGATTTTATTTTTTTTATATATATTTATTTGATTTTATTTGGTTCTATATTAATCTATTGTCACTGGACCAGGCTTCAGGCTTCAGTGCGTGTTTTCTCACCAGATGAAGTCGGTACAGTGGCTGCAGAAGGTGGGCTGCTTGAAGAAACGCGGGATGAATTTGTGGTCCTTCACCTCGTGCACGTTCTTCTGGCGGAGCGCGCCCTGACGCGCGAACCCCCGGAGGCGCGCGCCTTTCTCCTCGCCGTCACTGCCACTGCCGCTCGGAGCGCCGTCCGCCATGAGCACCGCCGAACCGTTAACCGAAGGAACTACAACTACAACGGACGCGCTACCGACTCCGATAGTCAGAGAACAGCTCCGGGACTGAGTGACTCGGATAACGCAGTGTGAAAGCGCGCGCGGTTGTGAGACACAGCTTCAGTTTCCGCTCTGCACGCGCCGCTTTCTCACCCAAACTGGCAAGAACACTTTGCGCTGAAACTCCTCCCTCATCACTCAGTCTGTCTCACTCTCTTCCTTCATCTGTCTCACGCTGCTCTGCCTCCCATTTTCCTTCACCCTGTCCATCCATCACTCTCCCTCTTTCTCAGTTTCATCCATTCTCTTCATTTGAAATATCTTGTCTCTCTGTCCATCTCTCTCTCTCCTTTATCTCTCTCCATATGTCTATCTATCTATCTATCTATCTATCTATCTACTTTAATTTTACATGCACTGACAGAAATTTGTGAAATATTAGCCATAAGTATCACCTGTTATCTAGAATTCTTTTTTATTGTTATTGTTTTAGGACAGTGGTGAGATGAAGCCTGTTATTATCACATAATTATGTTATGTTATGCCATTTTAACACCAAAATGATAAGTGAAATCACTCAATTGACCCTGATTTAAAGTTTAAATACCGTTGAATGTTTCGCCTGGTAATACACGCACAAGATTACAGACACAGGTTGAACTGACTAAGAGTACGTTTCCACATTTGTGACTCTGAGTATAATTAGTGTCTGTTTAAATAGCCAATGAGATTTTATCAAGGGCAATTTTATCAAGAGCTTCACTGCCTTAGGCTAAAACTGAGGCATGAGGAAAGCAAAAGAACTTTCAAATATTGATATTATATGAAGGGTGGTTGATATTTGTCACTCACTCATCATCTATACCACTTTATCCTGTATCCAGGGTCGCAGGAGGACTGGAACCTATACCAGGAGACTAACAGGGAGTGAGGCAGGGTACACCCTGGACAGGGTGCCAATCCATCACAGGGCACACACTCATTTACACACTACAGGCAATTTGGGAATGCAAATTAGCCTAATCTGCCTAAAATGTCTTCAGACAGTGGGAGGAAACCCCCAAATCACGGGGAGAACATGCAAACTCAAGGCGGGAATTGAACCTGGCATGGAATTGAACCCAGACTGTTAAGGTGCAAGGTGACAGTGCTAACCACTAAGCCAAGGTGCCACCTAGTTGATATTTATAAATCAGGAAAATTATATAAAAAGATATACTGTACAAAATGGAAAAGCAGCGGTTCTGTTGACATCAGGCATCAGACAGGTAAACCAGCAAAGATTTCATTTACAACTGCCACAAGAATTATTGCAAAGAAAACCCCATTAGGAACTTCAGCTGAAATACAGGTTTCTCTGTTTCAAGATGCACAATATGGAGCAACTTAGACATACTGTATGTATGGGGGGGGGGAATGGCATCAAAATGTCTGTCACAAAGTCATTTGCATAATGAGACCAAAATGTAACTTTTTAGCCGCAACCATAAAAGGTATGTTTGGAGAGGAGTCAATAAAGTGTATAATGAGAAATACATCATGCCTACTGTGAAGCATGGAGGTGATTGTCCTGGAGATGTGTGAGCTGCTGTGGCACATGCCAATTTAATCAAAGTCCATGGTGCAGCATATTATCAGAAAATATTGGTGGTCATTTTGTATTCATCAACCCATTAGATTGGGCTGCAATCAAAGGCACAAGGCCAAGGCGAGCCTTCAGTGGCTACAACAGAATAAAGTGAAGGTTCTGGAGTGGACATCGCCGTCTCCTAAATTCAATATCACCAAGACATTAAATGTGCAGATTATTCAAGACAACCCAATTGATGAGACCTGGAGTTGTTTTTTTTTCCCCAAGAAGAAAGGTGGTTTTACAGCCTGAGAAAATAAAGGGTGATTACCATGTGATTACTTTCTCTTTTTTCCATCACGTTTTGTCTAATAATTGTGCTATTCTGAAAAAATCTTTTCGAATCCCATTAAAAAGAAAATAAATGTGTTTGGTCCAATAACTACAGTATGGTTATCTTTAAAGAATGGTGAACATTACATTCTCTTAGGGTATCTAAACTTATGAGCAGATTTCTATCAATTCTTTTGTCCATCTGTATGGCTATTTATCTCTCTGTCAATCTATTTGTTTTTATTTGTCTATCTAGCTATCTATTTGTCTACCTGTCCATCTGTCTATTCATCTGTCTGTCTTTCTATCTATTTTTTATACCCCTTCACACACACACACACACACACACACACACACTCCAGTTATTTGTTACACCTACTTGATTGTGCAATATCTCAGATGTCTGCTACATAATACATAATGCACTAATTAAAATCTTTTTCACGCACACACAGACACACACACAGACATGCACAAAAGAAACCATTAATGCATTGTCTCTAATGTTATATAAAGAGAGAAAAGATATGAAAACCTTGAATCTCTCTCTCTCACACATACGCGCACACACACACACACACACACACACACACATACACACACACATAATATACAGGAATGAGTAAGTGCTGTGTATGAGTCACTCCTCTAGCTCCTCCACTTTCTCCTTCAGGTCAAAACTACCCACCATGCCACAGCTGATGGACTGATCAGTTTTGACTACGCACACTGCCACCTGCAGGCCACAATCAATACTGTGACTACTTTGAACCTCAGGTAATCACCAAGGGTAGGGTAGTGTGAAACACTTGGACCATGCAATGATTCAGTGCAGTGTGTTTTAGTTCATTTAATACCACCATCATGTAGAGATCTCTGAATCCTGAAACCTTCTCAATAATCTGGCACTTGTCAATTCCGAATGATATGGAGCCCTAGCGATTATCATGTTGTTCTGAAAAAAAAAAAAAAAAAAATACTTCCATAACTGGGTTTGAGCAGCAGTACAGGATTCCTGAAATGGCACACCTTTAAATAGTGTGCCTGAGCTGGAGTTGCATGTGCCAGCAGGGGTTGGATGCCCAGTGAGTCTATGATCTATACAATGTGTAATGTATGTACACCACCTAATGAGTCAGTCTGTGTTTAGACAATAGGGACAGTGGCTTTGCTAGATGGCAGATAAACGGTTGGTCTGAGGACTGAACAGTTGCAGTCTGGTCTATATAATCCCCTAGGGCACAGCTGGGAACACTCTGCAGGCTCACCTTCAGTGAAAACTGCAAAGGCAGTCTACTCGGTGATAGAACCATCGGCACGAATCTGACATTCTACCACAAAGCCAACCCAGATTGATCATGCCACCAGGGAATACAAGACAAGCTTAATGCTGACTTGTATCCTAGCTAGTTAGACACCATTCCGCCTTCTACAGGATACACTGCCACATGACTTGACCACTAACACTGAAAGAGTACATTTTTAAACACAAGAGGCATTTAAGTAAAACTGGGATTTGTAATGATGGCTTAAAACAGATTGACATTTACAGACGCCTTCAAGCACAGTGCGTTAATGCGACTCTTAGGTGCAGTAAACCATTTGAATAGTGCAAGCTTTTTAAAGAAGGCTGTACGTCAGTGAATGAAGATCCTGGCCAAGGTGGCTCAACAGGACTCGCTCTCTTGAACATTCAGCGAGTGAAACACCTGATCCTTAAAAATCAACAGATATCCTGTCGCTAGCTTATGGAAGAGATGCATCTGTCTTTGGGCACATTCACAAATACCACTTGCACATTCCAGCAACTTGGCTGGGATTCATTGCCACGTCCCCTGTACAATCCTGACCTCGATCCAAGCTTTTTCTGGGCCATTAAAGGAATTCCTGGGAGGCCAGTGTTTCAGACAGCAGGCAATCCAATCATGGTTCTGGCCTAATGAGAAAACTTTCTGCCAGTGAAACGCAGGAATAGATGCATTAGTCTAGCAGATGATTATATAGAGAAATAAAAGGAGTTTTTATTCTTATAACTGGGTTCTCTTATTCCGCACCATAAACATTCCCAGTTTGACTTGAACGCACCTCATAGATTGATTGAATACATCATACAGAGAGGCTGTAAAAAGAACTACATGATTAAAGATACAAATGAAGCATTTCCTGCATCCTGAGAAGCTGAAAGAAGTGACAGGCATTGTGTAATTGTGCTTTGTGTAATGCCCTGCATCAACTTTTCTATGTGAAATTCAATCCAGGAAAAAAAACGATTACTTGACAAATAATTGAAGCATCACAGATGAAGACAATCGTGTCATATTCTATGTTGTGTTTAATCTTCAGTCTCGTAAATATCATTGTGTGTAAGGGTTTTTGTCCTTTATGAAGACCAGGGCCCGTATTCACAAAACTTCTAAGAATTCTCTCAGAGAGCTCCTATCTTAGCTTAAAAATTCTTAGCTGGGAGTCTTAGACTAAAAGTGATTTAGGAAACTTCTCAGAGCAACTCTGAGTAAGGAAAGTACAAAAGCCTTTATCTTAGTGAGTAGGTGTAGTTGACCCCGTTGCTAGGGATGATGCATCAATTCAAGGACTGTGATTGGTTGATAAAAAATAACCTCTGACCTCTACAAAGGTCTTGAAATGGTCTCTTTGAGAAAATAGAATATATGATAATAGAATATACTGTGAAATTGTAATGTTTGTACATTAAGAAATTGTATAATAATAACTACAGGCTTCTTTATGCAAAGTTTCTGTTGTATGCTAAAAATCTTTATTAAAAAGTTAATTAAATAAGCCAAATGTTGAAAATGTGTCTACTTTTGAAGCAACCAATTTCCATTGAGTAGTTACTATATTTACATTCTAATATTCATTTGCCATACTGATTTTATTACTTGTAATGCATTTTAGATTGATGGGAGCAAAATGGCTCAGCTTTTACCAATTTACATGATTGCAGGATGGTTTATTTAAGTTGCACTTTTGGATGGTATGTAGTCAACAATCCAAGAGAGATGGAAGGGAGTAAAACAACAAGAAAACCAAATTGAACAGAAAGTTTACTTTTAGCTTTACATTCAGTGTTTGGAGAATATTTCTTCTTTCGGCAATTTTGTCCTCTGCTATAGAAACTCTTAAGCTTCTTAAAAGTCCTCCTTTCTACTCTTAACAATTTTTAATGTAGGAGCTGTTTTTGGGGCTATGATGTTTCGTGAATCATTTTTATCTTTACTAAGATTCAGTCCTAAATTTAAGGGGAAATTCTAAGATAATGTCATAATTTTAAGAATTTTCTTAGAATTTCATCACTAGGAGCAACTTTTAGGCTTAAGATGCTTTGTGAATACGGGCCCAGATGTTTATTGTATTTTCCAGTAAGGTCATGAGATTAAGAATGGCTACAATATTTTTGTATAGAAGTTTAAGAATCCAACAAAGATAGCAATACCAGTAGTTGGGTGATGGTATTGTTCTGTATTTAGTTACAACATTGGTTACTATGCTCTATGTACTAAACATGGTGTTGGTTATCAGCAGACTTGTGCTTCCTCTGGTTCACACTTAAATGTGTGTGTGTTTGTGTGTGGAGGAAGCAACCGTCAGGTCCTGTTTCACACTTCAGAATTAGTCGAAGAAGAAGCCTCTTTATACTTTGTATAGTGTCTGAGAAACAGAAGTGACAAAGTTGGAGTAAGAGGTGGAAGTCAAAGAAAGACAGAGATATAGTCAACGTTTTGTCTATCCAGTACATGAGACACAATAAAAAAATATGAGTAATAAAAAAATACAGAACATGTGATTCACCAATGTTAATGCACTGCCTCCTGCTGGACATCATGAAGCAGGCTCTACACACTCATGACATGCATACCCTGTCTCACAGATAGGGACATAACACTAGGTTGCCATCCTAAGACTAGAAATTGGGTTGCCAGGATGAGTCTCATTAGGCTACAGCAGACAGGAGTAACAACCGATGTGATCTTCTGCCGCTGTAGTCCTTCTGCTAAAAGCTTCGACATGTGCGTTTAGAGATACTCTTTGGCATACCTCTGTTGTAACAAGATGTCATTTGTCATTCTCCTCTGACATCAACAAGGCATTGTTGCCCAAAGAACTGTTGCTCACTTTTTCAGACCATTTTTTGTATTCCATAGAGATGGCTAGGTGCGAAAAATTGCAATAAATAACCAGCTCTTTCAGACTACTCAGACTAGCGCAACTTGCACCAACCACCATACCATGTTCAAAGTCATCAAATCACCTTCTGTCCTTGGACTGATGTTTAGGTTGGAACTTCAGCAGATTGTTTTGACAATGTCTTCATGGCTGATTAGATATTTAACAAGCTTTTAATTAAAATTTTTTTTAAAAAAAACAACTAAAAGAACCTAATCAATAGGTTTCTGCTACTGGAGAAAAAGAAGTCTTATTCCCGACCCAGAATTTTGAGTGTAATATAGTTTAAGCAGCTGCTTGATAGATTACAGAAACCAAGCCAGATTTTAGAGGAGACTTGCTGTTTAGCACAATATGAAAGAACGAACCCTTTAAAAATTGGATTTGGGAAATTAATGTGATCAGTAAACTTTGCTAGATTATACACATTTGCTCAATAATAATAATGGTTTAAAAGACAGCAAGATAAGACATATAAATCACTTTATTGGGTAATACATCGTAACAGTACAAAAAACGGCTGCATTTAACGAGAATGTGTATGCTAACAACCTAGTAAGATTGGTGATGGTCTCACCTGCGCTTTATGACAATATCTTGCCAAGATATGTGATCAATTGAAGATAGAAATAATAGCAGGAAAAAAAGGGGAAGAAATTAGGCTACCTAAACACAGTCTAAATACAGTTAATTGATGTTTTATGGGATGTCAGCATGGAGGGAGCAAAATACAACTTTTTTCCCCATGATTTTACTGGCAAAAAAACAAAATAAACAAACAGGAGATTTACTTTTCCATAATGAATTGAAATTCTAATAAAACGCCTAAGATACTGTCACAGCTTGGGTCGCATGTTCCTTTCTGATTAAAAATTATAAACCCTTTGCACTTGCAGTGCTAAAAGGCATACATCATTACCGTTGTGTGTCTTACATGGAAAAGAGTGAGACAGAATGTCTACATATAACGAGGTGTTAGTATTAACGAAAATCGAAGCAGTCAATGTATTACAACTGGGTGGGGGCATTACAACAGAATAAAGGAGTTAAAACAAAAACATAGTGGTGTCCTCTAAAAGCGTTTGTTTTTGCTGAGGTTCAGAGGACGTATAACAGCGCAGGAGTGATCTTTGCTGAGTTACTGTGGGGGGGCAGGGGCTCTCTCCTCTGGGGCGGAGTCAGAGGGTGCAGACTCTGTGCTGTTTTCCCTCTCCAGTGGAGGATTGCTGTCGCTTGCGCCCTCCTCTAACCCGCTCTCTGCTTGCTCCGGCTTCTCCGCTGTGCGCTCCTCACACTCCTGCTGGCTCTCAGACACGTCAGCGCGAGCCTCGTCTACAGGACACATTTACACACGTGTATGTTATAGCAAAGTGAGGATGTGACAGGGGGTGATTTGGTGTTTGTGACTCTGTCCTTACCCGTCTCCATCGGACTGGGTTTGTCCTGCTCCTTGCTGTCAGTGCTGGTGTTCTGCTCACTACTGTTTGGTTCGCTCGCACCCGGCTGATCCTCCTCTGTCGCTCTCTCCGTCTTCTCTGCCTCAGTTTCTCGCTCTTTCTCTCGCTCCCTTTCCTTCTCTCTCTCCCGTTCCCTCTCCTCCGCCCTCCGCCTGGCGGCTTCTTCCGCCGCCGCCATCTCCGCCGCGAGCTTCTCCATGTCCACCTCAACCTTCAGGCTGCACAGCTAGACAAGTATGCAAACACTGTTAACATTGTATCAAACTCATTTCTGTCGAGATGTACACGTTACACATTCACATGTGGCTGTTACGGGGAAACGCGTCTTACCCGTTTGAGCTCGTTGTTGAAGGAATCTGTGGACTCGAGGAACCGCCTTTTCTTCTCCTGATGCCTATCCTCAATCTGCAGCAGCTCCGCCTCCAGTTTTCTCTGAATAAACACACAACATGCACATGAATTGTTCTTAATACTGGAGCTAATATGACTATCCGCGACTCAACAAGCTTGGCACGCTAATCTGATCAGACCATAACAAGCAGGAGGCCATGTGTATGCGTGTGTGAGTGGGTGTACCTGGTGCACCATGAGGGACTGGACCTGCCGCTTGAGCACTTGCATGCGAGCCGTAGTGACCACCGAGCGCACGTCAGGCACCACCACTTCACTCAGGATATCGCTGATCAGACGGTGGTTCCTGTGGAATCGAGCTGCTGCAGTGTGCTTAACAGAGAACCCGTCGTCATAATCTATCCACACATGCACAGAAAGGGAATGGAGAGTAGAAAAACCCATCTGAATATCAAATTAACGTTTGTCATCTTATAAGGGTCAATGTATGAATACAGACGTGACCCATAAGAGGGACACCATAAACCAACTGGTAAATATCACACATCTGAGAATAAACATAGACGGGCGTAGTAGTAATCGGTAAAGGCGCTATAATTGCAAACACTGTCCCAGATCATCTTCCTCACCATCAGGATCTTCAGCCGGCTGGATGCTCATGTAAGGCTCTCCTTTGTCCAGACGAGACTGTCTCTGCCTGCTCTCCTCCTCTAGAGCCGCTTCAGCACGGTTCTTAGCGTTCACGTATGCTAGGTACGCCGGGGAGTTGTGGTATGCCTTCAGGGAGTCGTTATATTCGATCTGCGGGAGAAGCGAAGCAATCATGCAATCATGAACGTGCAATCATGATCACAGGTTTTTTTTTTTTTTAACACAATTGTTAAGTGATCATTTACTAATAAGTAAATATAATAAATACACAAAGATATCATGGACGAGCTTCGCTACACCCTTTCAGTTTATAAAAAGTGGCATGACTGACCTTCTCAGCTTCGTACTCATTTAAGTAATCTTGTTTTTCCTCATCAGTGAGGTCCCTCCACATGCCCCCGATGATCTTCCCAATCTCCCATAGCTTCAAATCAGGGTTAGAGGCTTTTACCTGGTCCCAAACCTGTAAATAAGGGCCAGCAGTTAATGCATAAACAGCACAAGGCTCCCATTCAGAGCCTTTAGCTGGGTTAGCTAGTGTGCATTTTCTGTAGAAACCAGGAGAATTTCACTCCAGCTCATAAAGGCTTTTGCTCACCGAGTGAACACAATTTTACCGTTAATCTAGTTTTCATTGCAAACATCAGACAGAGAGAAAGAGTTCTTTTTTTTTATAGAACTAGGGTCACACTTCCTGTTTGAGGTCATCCATGGAAGCAATGATGGACTGCACCATCTCCCGGGTGGCATGGGAGTGGTGGTACAAAATAAGCAGTAAAAGCAGACACCGTGGGTGTCTTACCTTCCTGCTTACCTTCCGGCTGTACCGCATGTAGGGCATCAGAGGCTTATCGGGGGGTTTGGGCGGCTTGGGAACCGTAATCCCTGAGGAGTTCTGCCGAGGAGAAAAGACAAAACATACATCAAAGAGTTAGGAAAATCAGCTATCGAGGTGCAACAGCATGATTGTGAAAGGGGGAGGGGCCACAGCAATGGAGCACTATGAGTAAGGAGAGCGAGCGAGAGCACGGCTGAAAATGGAGACGGTGTTCTGAGAGGCAGCGCAACCAAAACGGTCCTTTAAGTGGGCCGATTTAAATCGGCTATGTTCTGGAAGACACCCATGCAGGGAGGACAAAACAGCTAGCGGGGTGCGAGTGACCTACGGAGGCTTTGAGGTGGAGAGCGAGCGGCTAGACATGTGACGATTACTTACGACTACCCAAAACATCTCAAAATAGCAACTTTCAGCACGGAAACTACTACTAGCGGCAAGGAATTTAATTTTCCTCAAGTGATTTGAAAGGATAGATATGATCCACAAGAATCCATTTACCCTGGCCTAAACCGAAATGAAAATTTCATCACTTTTACATCGAAATCGGCACATGCCTGTCTATAAGCGACAGGTTGAAATGTTTCAAACCTAGGCATCAGCACGCGCAACAAAATTAAACATGAGGAAAATGAGCAACATGGCAGAAGGTGAAGAACTTTTGAAAACCAATCTCTCAGATGAGAAGCCTGCAAAGCATGCTGGTATAGAGAGAAAGAGAGAGAGAGAGAGAGAGAGGGACCGGTTTCCAGAAGCATGAAAACATGAAAGGATTTATGGAAGCAACTAAAACTATAGACAATCTACCCATTTTTTTCCTTCAAAGCAAATCGACTGGATAAAATTTTTTTTTTATTAATTATTATTATTAATAATTTTAAAAGATCCTGCCTCAGAGGCCAGATCATCTGGTTTAGCTTCAACGTTAGGGGAGTATCCAGGTTTCTCTGTTTAGCATGGATCCTACCATTACCCTGTTGTTTCCGCCGGGGTTTCCTCCCAGCCTGTAGTTGTTGTAGGCCAGATGGCTGTATGGGTTGTACCCCACAAACCCAGGGGTGGTGGGCATTTGCTGATGGAGACAAATGAGACAAAACACGAATGAGAAATGACAACAAACAAGGGAGGAAGGGACCAAAAGAAAAAGAAAAATGAACAAATTTTGCTTTTTTGTTGTTGTTGTTTATTTGATTTTACTTTTTTTTTTCTTTGTTCATGATTTGCTTAAAACATGCAAAAAAACAAAGCAGCAATCTTTGAAGGCAGCACAAACTGGCATTTGTTCTACATCCATTTGTAGCAAAGCCACACACACTATGGGGGTGGGAGAGGCAAATTTGATGAGATGGTAAAAAAAAAAAATGCTACAAAAAAAAAATCCCTAGTTTACCCAACATGGATATTGGATTATTATTTTCCTTTCTTTATTGGGGGGAAAAAAAAAGAAAAAAAAAAAAAGGATAAATTCTCGCCACCCCCGTTGAAGCTGTCCATCACCGCCCCACAGTCCTGTCCACCCACTCCCGAGTGCTTTAAGGTTGGGGAGATGGGGTGGGGGGGGGGGGAGGTGTAGCGGGGCATTGGCGTGTTGCGAAATACTTACTGTAGTGGGGGCCGGAGCAGGGGGCGGGGCGTAAGACGGCCGCTCTGTGTTGGAGAAAAGGAAATGGATTTATTGAATAACTGATTCGACAGTACAGATATCCGACTAATCAAACACACTACAGATGAATCAATATAAAGGTCTAATTGGACATGGAACGGAGAACCTGTAGTGTAATTATTGATCCTTGATCACAGAAATCAGAATCAGACAATACCGATTGCTGACCACAGGTGGTTGGGGGTTATTGGGATCTGCCATTCAATGTGTTCTAGTTGTTGCTTATTTACAACTATTCTCAACAGCAGGGGTCAGTTCAGGGGTCAGTTCGTACGTCGCTTGACGCATCCGAGATGAATTGACACATCTAAGATGAGATCTTCGTGCTAATTACGATCTGACTAAGTTGGTTCTTCGAGCACAGCTGTTATTGATGATTAGTACAGCTGGACTGAGTTGTCTAGGATTATTGCGCGTTCGTGCGTTGGTTTAAAAGGTGATATGCATCGACAGTAGAAACACTGATCAC
>JAOTQY010000023.1:5811978-5823694 GCA_026413445.1 Dolichallabes microphthalmus | reverse complement strand
AGTGACATGAGGAATATCCTATAAATACCCAATACACTATAGGCTGACACAGCTCTCCATGCGACTATTAATAGCAGTAACTATGCTAATATATGTAATTAGCTAATTACCTGTGGTATAAACATGATGTGCTGCATAAAGAGGGCTTTGTAAACCCAGATAATCTCAAGTTTTAATCAGCTTGCTCAAAAATGACCAGGTTTTTTAACTGCATAGGTTTGTAATGTACAATAGCTGACCATCTGGATGTGAGTAAACCTGGTTTCCTTATCTGTGCTGGTCTCCCTCCCCTGGTGCATGCCATGCCTCCTCTAGCCTGGCCTAGCCTGGGGGGATAAGTTTGTGCTTCATCTTGCGGGTTCTAATGAGGACTCAGCAGGACACTCCAGGTGGCTGTCTTGTACGCATTTAGGCCGATAGATCCACCAGACCTGCAAACAGAGGCGACAATACACATTGTGGAAAGTGCTGGGTGAGGAAAAACATGTCTTTTGGATAAATAGTGGTGTTTGTGTGATTTGAGTAAAGGCGTCATGAGAATATTATTCATGCGTTTTGCCTTACGAAATTCCTGAGAAATAGTACAGTGTCTTTAATTCAGGGAGTTATAGTACTGGGGCTAACAAGCTTGTCTGTATTTTTTACGAAATGTGATTAATGGTGATGGAGAAAAATAACAAAATATTTTTTGCCTCATTTCATGATGTACTGGGTATTACATCGTCTTTTTTTATTTTTTTTGCGATTAGGATGAAAGGTCTTGTGGACCTCGCCGAATATGGGCACGTTGTACTAAAGGACAAACATTTACAGCATTATCAGATGCCTGTATCCAAAGAAACTTACATTTGATCTCTTTTACATCTGAGCAGTTGAGGTTTAAGAGCCTTGCTCAAGGGCCCAACAGTGGTAACTTGGTGGCGCAGGTGTTTGAACCTGGGACCTTCCGATCAGTATTGAAATGCCTTTAAACTGATGAGGCACAACATTATGACCACCTACCCATTATTGAGTAGATCCTCGTCCTCAAAACAGCGATGTCCTGCGTGTTCTGACACTTTTCTGTGTGAACCAGCATTAACCTTCAGCAATTTGAGCTAAGGTAGGTCTCTAATAAGATCTAACGACACAGGCCAACCTTCACTCCCCGTTTGCATCAGTGAGCCTTAGCCGCCAATGGCCCTGTCGCCGGTTCACCGTTTTTTTGGTAGGTCCTGACCACTGCAGACCGAGAACATCCCACAATAACTGCAGTTTTTTGGAGTTGCTGTGATCCAGTCTTCTAGCTATCACAATTTGGCTCAGGTCAGACTTGTTCAAATCCTGCTTGCCCATTTTTTTTTCTGCTTACAACAAATCAACTTGGTGTATAATACATCCTACCTACTTCAACTTGTCATGGTAATAAGAGAGTGTAACTGTAGCTACTGTGACAAGAGCAGAATTATGATGGGTGATGTGATGGGTCAGAGCAGCTCCATAACTGCAGCTCTTGTGGAACGTTCCCAGTCTGCCGTGGTCAGGACCTAACAAAAGTTATCCAAGGACCACTGAAAAACAGTGAACCTGCAACCGGAACATTGGCAGCCAAGACGCATCGTGCATGTGGGGAGTAAAGGTCCTTGTAGTCCAGTCCAGAATAACCAAGAAGGTGACAGGTGACATTGCTGTTTTGGTTCTAGGGGAGCACACTCAATATTATGGGTGGTCATAATGTTATGGCTGATCTGTGTATCATCCCTGCGTGAAAAATGTTTTTTTGTGCATTTGCATTGTTTTTCTTCCTCTTATTGTGGGGAATGCAGGATTCAAAAACACATCGAAAGCCAAAGAGGGATACACCAATCAGCCAACCTGATTTACAATTTTTACTTTTCATTTTGGTCACATTGTTGAGAACAAAAATGCAGTTTGTTACATACAGTGTAAGATTGTTCTTTATCCTAAATCACACCAGTGCCGGAAAAACCACCGTTCTTTATGCCATGTTCTCACACTGACCCCGTACATCTCCCCAAAGGATATTGTTGATACGTAGGCAGTACATGAGAGTCTGGATAGTGTGATGGTACAGCACAGGCAGGATCGTTGCCTCTTGCAAACCTCTTGCAATAATAATTACACAAAGAATAAAGTTCCCCAGTTCCCTAATAAAGTTCCTAGTGCCTGAAAAACCCCTCAGATATAATTACGTTTTTATACTTCACATTCCCTTAATTGCATTCCTTCTCCAAATGTACCATTTCAGTGTCTATGTAAATGAGTCACTGCCGAGCCACACCCCCCAGAGAACAAAAGAGCTGAGCAACAAGTCGGGGGAGGGGCGTCTCGTATAAAATCACATTTTAAAAAATCTAAAACAAAACAAAACTAGAATAGCACTTTTTTTGTTTGTACACGCACACACACACACACACACACACACACTCACACCGGAGACCCATCTGAATGTCAAAATGTGACTAAAAGTCCATATGTGTATATAAGGTCACCCAGAAGTGTTGGTTTATTAGCTCATTTAATGTGCAGGTACACACTGCATTTCCTTCCCGCCTCTTTCTCATTTATCATGTATAAAATTCAGTTTGCACAAAGCTGCGATACATACCGAAACCCACCGCCTTGTGGGTTCAAACTCATGGTTCTTGGTTTGCAAGAGCATATTTTCCTGTGTCAGGAATGGAAGAAACTGAAAACAAAACAAACAATAAGTTAAAGTTTCAGGTATTATAAAAACCACTGGCTTTTTTTTTGCTGTGCTATTTTTAGTACTCAACACATCAGCCCCCAGACATCGCCGTCACATAGTTTCCTCACTGTTTCACAGGCAGCTTTGAGAGGTGGGGGGGAGCAAGTAGAACATGTTCAGCACCATGCCATCACAAACACTGAGTGTATGTAGGCTTTCAGGGACTTAACGTAACCCAAGAGTTTAGAGTAGAGTGTAATATGTGGGGGGAAAAAATGATAAAAAAAAAAAAAACAACAACATTCATTCTGTGTTTTAAACCTTTGAGGAGGAAATGGAGAAGTGAACATGGCATGGTTTCTTCATAGCTTTGCCTTTAGACACCCACACACATCTGACATTAACGTCACTTGTGTTCCGTTGGCTATTTTTAGCCGTTTGTGTCTTTTTAGAAAATGAGTAGGCACGGGTGTTAATGGTGAATTGAGAAAGAGTGTCAGTTCCTGTGTTTCATTTCATTGACTAGATGTAACATTAGAGTACAGGACATTCAATATATTTATTTAACTTTA
The DNA here is from genome assembly GCA_026413445.1 of Dolichallabes microphthalmus. Classification (NCBI taxonomy): domain Eukaryota; kingdom Metazoa; phylum Chordata; class Actinopteri; order Siluriformes; family Clariidae; genus Dolichallabes; species Dolichallabes microphthalmus. Next base: position 5,820,433 of record JAOTQY010000023.1, on the reverse strand, counting down.
CAAATCCGCAGTAGCATTCATACAGTAGGTTAACCTATCTTTTAATGTTTAAAATGTTGTTTGTATATATTAAAAATAATTCTTTTCTCTGTTGTTATTTTTTTTTTTTTTTGGTAGATACTTAAGGAAGACTTGAAGAGACGAGAACTCAGCGTGGATGAAACGACATATATACTCAATATAACCATGCCAAAAGAATAAATTCTGGAAAGAGCTTTGGCTGCTGGTTAGAAAATGGAAACTGAGGACCTTTTGTTTACATGGCATTGTTAGTAAATCACCTGGAATGACGATATATTTGAATGTGATTGAATAAACAGTACCTTTAGAAACCCGACAGAAGGACTAAATAATGGAGCCACATGGAGCAGCTGCTGGACAAAAATGCAGCAAGGAACCACGTGAGAAAACCTCCTTACAAAGAAAGTGGGTTTCGGAGCCCTGTGCTGGCACAAAGGGAAGCGCTTATGCAGAAAGTTTGCAGGGCGGTATCACTGGGACGGTTATTGCAGCTTCTGGAAAGCTGCACATAAGCACCGAGACTCAGTCATCTGCAGATTTTTTCCCCAGGTCTTATTCCTATCAGTTACAACACTCATACCCACAGCAGCCCATGCAGAAGCCGCCGTTCCTTAGTGGTACAAAGTCGCAACCTGGTTTGGAGCCCCATGCTTGGCCTTTCCCAGGCAAACTGCAGTCTCTGCCTCAAGACGATATGTTTTCTGCACATTCACGTTCTCATGGAGCATTCCCCCGTCAGAAGTCGCCCAGTTTGCCTAGTGCTTTTTGCCAGTATTCACAGTCAGGCTCTGAGCAAAAAGAGGAAGGACATAAGAAGGAACAGAAACCCAAAAAGCCAGGGAAGTACATATGCCAGTACTGTGGAAGGGCTTGTGCTAAGCCCAGTGTGCTTAAAAAACACATACGATCGCACACAGGGGAACGGCCCTATCCCTGTGAGCCCTGTGGCTTTTCGTTTAAAACCAAGAGCAATTTATATAAACATAGAAAGTCTCATGCTCATGCTATTAAAGCAGGACTGGTTCCGTTCTCTGAGCTGGCGACTCGCACAGATATTGATCAAGCATCTTCAGTTGGTGAAACAGAGGTACAGTCAGATGGAGATCAAAGTACTGACACAGATGAAGAAACTGCAGAGGGTGCCATGTACCCAGAAAAAACTAGCTCCATACCCCAGATATCATTTGATTCTGACAAAAGCACTTTAGACAAAGGTGGAGAACCAGCATACGCAGACTCCGCAGAAGAGATGGCCGTGGCATCGATGAAAGTGCCTATCTTAATCGTCCCTAAACAGGGGCTCATGACAACAGCCATAGAGTGTACCCCTTTCACGGAAATTAGGGGATCGAATATGAGAGGAGTGGTCCAGGGAGATGAGTCGCATACTGTCAAACAGAGACTTGCTTTAAGACTCACTGATAAAAAAGGCCAGGACTCAGAGCAATCTCTTAATCTGTTAAGTCCGCACAGTAAAGGTAGCACAGATTCTGGCTATTTCTCTCGTTCTGAGAGTGCTGAGCAGCAGATTAGTCCACCTAACACCAATGCAAAGACTTACGAAGAGATTATGTTTGGGCGATCTTGGTATTACAGACCCATTTCCAGATCTAGACATCCAGCGACACCGGAAATTTCAGCTACTGCTAGTCCTGACCAACACAACAAATCTGCCATGATAGAAATGGACATGGGAAAGATATCAGAGGATCGCATATTCTTCAGAGAAACTTATGCAGAACCACAAATGGTTACAGGGTTTGACCCAAAGCAATACCCCCGAGGCTCTTTCCTGGAAGCTCCTTCTGAGGCAGGTCCACTATTAAGAAGTAACTCAATGCCAACACCATCCCCTACTAATCTTAATGTTCCGTCAGCTCTGAGAGGGAGTCACTCCTTTGATGAAATGATGTCTCCAGATGATGTATTTTATCCAGGGGCAGCTGGTCTAAGGAGGCTGAGGAGACAGGCCGCTTTTGAGCATGGGGAATCCGAGAACTATGGAAAGATGGGAGGTCAGTTTTCAACAATAAAGATGGGGGAGAGGGAACAGCTGATGTCAGAGTTCAAAGGCTCAGGATCAGAACTTTCATGTCCTGAAATGCGGACAATATATGGCAGCTGTGGTACGAAGTTCGGAATGCCAGAGGTGGCCACAAGAAAACGTCGGAAAGAAAAGAGTGTTGGTGATGAGGAGGACTGCCCTGGCCAGTATGATGACATAAAAAATGTCTCTCTGGAAACTTCTGGGGACTATGACCTAAAACCAGGAAATCAGGAAAGCATACACACAGGTAGAGGACCTATGTATAGTGGTTACAGTTCATTGGAAAGTTTTGACAAATCTGGTACATGTCCAGAGGATGTTGTACTTGTTCAAGATACAGACCGAAAGGCTGCGGGCAACGTAATATCTGTTATTCAGCATACTAACTTGCTGAGCAGGCCAAGCTCATTTGAAAAGACTGAGTCCATTGAACATCAATCTTATCAGCCAGAAAAGCCTGTCAGCCAACTCTCTGAGCAGTCTGACCCTGAGAACATTGATGATGTGCACAGTCCTGATTCTTTTTTGAGGTCTGAGAGCATGGAACATCAACAGCAAAGTGACAATGAATTAGCATCTATTTCACCCAGTCAGCAATATCACATGCCCCACAAACTTGTACGGCAACCCAACATTCAAGTACCTGAAATTAGAGTCACAGAGGAACCGGATAAACCTGAAAAAGAACCAGAGGTGCCAGCTAAAGAGCCGGAGAAACATGTGGAGGAGTTCCAGTGGCCACAGAGAAGTGAGACTCTGTCCCAACTCCCAGCAGAGAAACTGCCCCCGAAGAAAAAACGTCTGCGTCTTGCCGACATTGAGCACTCATCTGGGGAATCAAGCTTTGAGTCCACCTGTACCAGTTTGTCCAGGAGCCCAAGTCAAGAGAGCAACCTGTCTCATAGCTCAAGCTTCTCAATGTCATTTGATAGAGAGGAAAGCATGAAGTCAGTGTCACCAACCAAGCAAGATGATTTCTGTAAGCAATCAGAATTTTTAACTGTACCAGGGAGTGGTCATTCTTTGTCAATACCAGGTCATCACAAGGAGATGCGTCGCTCCTCATCAGAACAGTCCCCTTGTGGTTTACCTGTTGAGGTGCCAGAAACTCGTAGCAAATCATTCGATTATGGAAGTTTGTCAACCAATTCAAGACAAGGGGAGTTATATGCCAGTGCATCCTCCATGAAGGAACGTAGACGTGGATATCTGGTTAGACAGGCATCTCTGAGTGTCTATCCTGAAGTTGTACCTCAGGAGCAATGCTCTGAATTAACTATTAAACAAGAACTTTCTGACCCCCATAATTTACCTTCTTCTTGGCAAGGCACCACACCTCTACCCACTCCACCCTACATTGTAGCTGGAAGTGATCTTTTAAGACAAAAAAGAGGGTCATATCACTTGCTACAGCAGAGCATCAGTGAAGACAGCCAGTCAGACGACTTGCAAAAGTCACCACGTTTGCCAGGGCAGCTGTCAACAGACAGTGAGGCTTCAATACATGAGCACATGAGCCAGGATGTAATGCAACACTCATCACTTCCGAGTAGCTTGGGATCATTACCGTTTTGTCAGACAGTTGTCTGGTATACCGACCCAACACGACCCAAGCAGCACCAGGGTATCCATCAGCTACAGAAAGTACATATCCGCCCACCAACTCTACATAAATCCCACCAACCTCTTCATCAAATACAAGTACCCAGTGAATCCAATAGTGATGGGGTAAGTCAGACTTATCCTTACGTCTCAAGAGCTTCCCCACAAACTATCAGTACTTCATCAAAAGTGCCCACTACAAACTCCGTTTTCTTACAGCAAATTCATCCTGGCTTTTCCACTCAGAATATAGGTTCACAGTCATCACACCCTGGAATGCAAGTTCCCGTTAGAATTCAAACAAATGTGCCATCATATGGTAATGTTATGTACACAAGTGTTTCACAAGTTCTTGCAACTCATGCTCAGAGTACTACTTCTCTCAGATTAATGGGCTCAGGCAACACATCTGCCAGCTCACTTATGGGCATATCTTCAAAACACCCAACGGGGTTCAGTTTATCAAAAATATTGGGCCATCCAGAGGGATCTTTGCAATATCCACTTTGGAAAGTTCCTGAAGCATTACCTGGAAGACTGAATACTGGCATCCCATTGTCCTTGACATCAGGAACCATTTCAACCACAGATGCCTCATCTAGTATTGGAGGAGGTAAAAGAATGCTCTCACCAGCCAGTAGTCTTGAACTTTTTATTGGCACCAAGCAACAGAAACGGATTAAGGAGGAAAAGATGTATGGTCAAATAGTGAAAGAGCTAAGTGCAGTTGAGCTAAGTAATTCAAGTGCACCAAATGATGGAGATGTTTCGCCACAGCCTGATGTTTTAAAGAGAAACGACTCAGTAGATGATCTGGAGAGGATGTCCTCATCTCCACCAGCTAATTACCCATCGATGTTGTCCTCTGCATCTGATGTGCCACACAAGGAAAGCTTTACCCCACCTCTACAAATTGTGATGAAAACATCTAAAAGAGCCGAGTCCCCAGAGGAGCTTGATGTAGACAACTCCACTGGAGAGGCCACTCAATTAATGATCTCTTCAAGCGACACTCAAGATGAACTGAAGCAGACCAAGATCCCGGTGAACATGTTGGTGCAACTTGCTGGCAGTCAGGGTGGTGCTGTGTGTGGCAGCACGCTCCTGCTGACTGACCTAGCCGATGTTGATCAGTTCTTTCAGTTTCCCAGTCTACGTACGACAACAAGTGTTAGCTGGTGCTATCTAAATTACACCAAGCCAAACTATGCTCAAACAACCCCCTTAAACTCTGTTTATGGCTCTTGGTGTGTGAGCTCCTATAACCCAAACCCCCTCAGCCTCAGCACCAAGGCAACTCTGGCATTACTCTGCTCCAAACAAAGGAGAAACACCGAAACATACACAATGGCTGTTATGTATCAGCCAGGGACTGGAAAACTTGTCTCGTCCTTGTTGTGGAAGCAGAAGTATGAGCAGGTAATGAATTCCCAAAGCTTGATAAGTCCAGACAACAGACTGAATTTAAGCTCCACATACCTGAGTGTAGATCGTAAACATGCACACCAGTTGATTCTTTATTTCTTAATACTAAATTATTCTGGCTAATGTTTAGAATTTCTTCATGTAGTCATTTTCGTTGCTTTTATAGATGAAGCCAGAGCCTGTGAAGCTGGATATCGGCAAGTTGGGAAAGAAAATTAAAGGTGTCATGTCAAGGGACAGAGTGAAAGAAGACCACGGAGAGAAGGAGGCTTCGTCAAAGCAGGCTGAACCCACGCGCATTAAAATTTTTGAAGGAGGGTATGTTGAAATTCATGTCATTATTATATCGCCATATATTCTATCGTCATATTATATATATTATATTGTTAAGATATTAATATTAACGCATAACAATATGTTAATTCCAGGTACAAATCAAATGAGGACTATGTTTACGTGCGGGGCCGAGGTCGGGGGAAATACATCTGCGAAGAGTGTGGTATCCGCTGTAAAAAGCCGAGCATGCTGAAGAAACACATTCGCACACACACTGACGTTAGGCCATATGTCTGCAAGTTCTGCAACTTTGCTTTTAAAACAAAAGGTAGGTTTTCCCTTTCTGTGTATGGCAAATTCCTTTTGGTCCAGATGGGTAGTTTAAAGGTCATAAGTGTTTAATTTGAAATCGTAATGCAACTTTTTATTCAAAATATTGCCAAGATGAATATATAAAACTACCATATCATCTCCAAAGTCTTTAAACTTCTCAAACTCTGGTTTTAGGAAACTTAACAAAGCACATGAAGTCAAAAGCCCACATGAAGAAATGCTTGGAGCTTGGGGTGTCCGTGACGTGTATAGATGACGTGGAGGGAGTTGGTATGAATAAGTTTTTATTTCGCCATTATGCGATGCATATTAAGCTCTAGCTCTAACTTTTTTTTCTTCCTCAGATACTCCTGAGGAGATCCAGAAGGATCCTGGAAAGATTGGCCTATTGGAAATCATGACGGAGCACCAATTTTCGGATGCTGATGATTCGGACGGGGCTGAGGAAGATGGCGACGAGGTGGATGAGGACGAAGATGACGATGATGATTACGATGGTGATTCGACACCAAAGACATTGTCTCGAAGCACAAGCCCACATCCGTATGCCAACCCTTCGCATTCTGTCACTGCAATTGCTGCATCAAATGACACTGGCCCTGATCTGCTAAGCTCAGCCCACAAGCAGCCTCTGCTTGGATATTATCCAAGTTTGCCCAGTATTCAAATCACTCAACTCATGGTCCCTGGTGAGAAAGCTGGCGAGAGCCAAATGGCAGAATACCAAAAATTGCTTCAAGGAGCTTTGGGAGAAGACCCTAAAACCAGGTTGGAGATGCCTCAGTCCATGGATGAAGCTCCTGGTTTGTCTCCAGACCATAGCTCCTCTTCTTTTGAATTCTCCCCCTCACGTCTGTCCTCACCTAGCTGTGACTCCTCGCCGCTTCGAGAACCTTCACCCCGGTACTTGTCCCCAAAACGCGACCTCTCCCCACGGGGTCGTCTGTCACCAAGAAGAGAGGCTTCGCCCCTTAGACCTCTGTCGCCCAGGAGGGAAATCTATAGAAAGGATGTGTCTCCAAGGAGAGACATGTCCCCCAGAGGCCTCCTTTCACCTGTCTCTCATGCAGGGTGTCCAGTATCGCCCCCTAGAGATCTCTCTTGCAGACGTGAGCTGTCCCCCAGAGGACGCTACAAGGGTGTGCTCAGACCATTGTCTCCAAGAAGAGCACCTCACCCTCACAGTGGACCTTGGACACTGAACCAGCATCCATACAGAGACATTGCTTCGGGGGCTCAGAAGAGCCGGGGCCACTCAGAAATTAATATGGTAAGTGACTGTTTTATTGAGTATTTTTCAACATACATGGAGTCTAGTCAAATAAGCTTTCAGTGTTTAAAAGCAATTAATCATATTTTGTAGCAGCTATAATCCCTGCATGACTTTTTTTTTTTTTTTTTTTTTTTTTTTTTTATAGAATCAGAGGAAAAGTTGCTATGCTCAAGGTGACAAAAATAGCACAGAAGCTCCCTCTACGCACCAAGGTCTGTTTAGCCATCTTCCCCTCCACTCCCAGCAACAGGTTCGTTCACTTTTCCCAATGATTCCAATCGGTGGAATCCAGATAGTGCCAGGCCTGGCCCATTCCGCTCGCCTTCCTCTCAACACGACACCTTCAGAGGAATCTGGCGAGGGGTCTTTGCACTCAGAGAGTTGTGAGTCTAACCCCACCCAAGGTCCAGACGATACAGCTCACCCGCAAGAGATGGCGCTGTCCCAGACAGCTATAAGTTCAGCAGCATCACCGTCTCAGCAGTCCAGAGATAATGCTCACAAAGAGAGCAAGCAAGAAGAAGGCATCCTGACATGCACTAAGGCTATTGCTTCATTGCGCATTGCCTCAGAGGAACCCTTAGGAAAGGTGGCTGGTTCCATCGAGCAGATCCAACAGCAGACGTCGTCTTGCCCTATCGCCCAGCCAGAGAGTGTGGCGAGCGGGGTACAGAAATTTAGTAGCTCAGAGTTTAGGCACTCCAGCACAGAAACTGATGTGTCTCCTACATCCAACGCCCCTGCAGAGAGGTCACTTGGTCAACAGGGTCAGGGCAGGAGTCCGTCAACAGCACAACAATCGACTGACAACAGCTGAATAATGTTGCAGTGGAGGACAGTACATTACACTTGTATGTTTACACATACACCGTCACACTCATATATTTGAGTGTACAAGTACCGCGTAGCATGCCTTTTATAACCTGGTTTGCTCTTTTAAACTCTGGTTCTTTTTCTTATTTAAAATGTCAGAGAATAACCTATATGTTAACTTATACCTGTATATGAGCCTGACCAAAATTGCTTATGTCTGGTACTCTAAAATGTACAGATCTGTGTGCCTTTATTATTAGTTTTTTGTTTGTGTTTTCAAATTATGCTTCTATTCTTATAAGCATATAAAAATGTAAATATATCAAAACTTTGTGTATCAGCTTTGTATTAAATGCAGGTCACTGTCTTTTTGTCTTTTTTTCAACTATGACGTGAAGTATCAATATATGTATGGTTGCACTAAAAACATATTTTTATATGAGTGAAATGAAACGGCTTTTGTGTACAGCATCAATTCTATAATAATATTTATTGTATCTTGTTTCATAAATTGTAAAGAAATTTTTTTTCTTAATGTTGTGAATGCCTTTGCTAAGTAAAAGCATGGATTTTACTATTGCATAATAAGAAGAACAAAATATGTATACTGTAAAATGGCTTTCTATTAGACATGTTCGTATACGTCAAGCCAAACTTGTTCTAAT
>JAOTQY010000023.1:5684796-5695168 GCA_026413445.1 Dolichallabes microphthalmus | reverse complement strand
GCTGAAAAATAATTACTCCGGTAAAGTATAGATACCCAAAATTTCTACATAAGTAAGGTAACGAAGTATTTGTACTTGACACCTCTGGGTATATAGACAGATCAAACTTCTTCTCACAGCAAAACAGCATGAGCAAGCAGTTTCTCCATGTCTGTCCTTTTTCTCTTTTTCATTAAAAGGTTGTACTGGTTTTGTACTGCAGGTGCTGCTATTTTCTTTGAATTCAAACACTACAAGCCCAAGAAGAAGTTCACCAGTACTAAATGTTTCGCCTTCATGGAGATGGATGAAATCAAACCTGGCCCCATTGTGATCGAGCTGTGAGTAGTGGCAATTGTAATGTCAAGCTGTGTGGATAATGAACACCTGCTCCAGCCTGACCTGTGTGTAAACGTGATCTTAGGTACAAGAAGCCGACCGATTTCAAGAGGAAGAAACTCAACCTCCTCACAAAGAAGCCGCTCTACCTTCACCTCCATCAAACTCTACACAAAGACTGAGCGACACGTGGACCAGCACAAAACGGACCATTAGGAACAGCACTTTGGTTACTAAAGTTGGGTACATTTTATGCCTTTTATTAAAAAAACAAACCGACATAACCATATCTCCATATTGCCTGTACGTGTCCAAGTGTTTGGAAAGATGAACAACACTGAGTACATCATCCTTGGTCCTTCAAAGTCATCACTGATCAAGGAAGACATGGACTTTGTGCTCTTTACAGCCAGTGTGATGGTCAGGCCATCGCCATGTTGTGCGTGTCATGACCCATTACTTCCAGTTTATTGTTCATTACCGTTATGGAAGAGATTTACTATTAACTTTTTTTTTTTTTTTTTTTAAAGTAAAAAGAAGTAAACACATCTTTGGACTCTGTATTAAATCGTACTGATAATCGTTCATCCTCCGTGCTGCTTATCCTGCATAGTGGGGCCTGGAGTCTCGGTCAGGCACCTCATGGCATGGGACACCCTGGATAGGGTGCGAAAAATATGGACACACACTTACACACCTGATCACTTTTGGGAACACCAATCGCAGATGCTAAAACTGCATGTCTCTGGACTGTCAGATTCCAGGTGCGAGGCATTTATCACAGCTAGCAAATCTATCTGTAGCCAGCTAAGAGTACAGTATGTGTTGTTTTTTCATATTTAAAAGGTGGCCATTCCAAAAGCTTCAGCATTTGGCAGACACCCTCATCCAGAGCGACTTACATTTCATTCCTGAGCAGTTGAAGGTTAAGGGCCCAACAGTGCCAACTTGGTGGTGCTGGGGTTTGAATGGGGTTTGTAGTCCAAGGCCTTAACCACTGAGCTAATCCTATCCCAACTCCTGTTGAAGTAGTTTATGGTGTGAGATTAAAGGTGGATTTTTAGTCTAATCACTAATCCTCAGTAATCCTCGGTAATCACTAATCCTCAGCCTTGGACTACAAACCCCATTCAAACCCCAGCACCACCAAGTTGGCACTGTTGGGCCCTTAACCTTCAACTGTTATAGAAGCCACAAACTTTAGTTTGATACTGGTATCCATCTACTGAGCAATGGTTCCTGAAGCAATCCCCAAGCATACCTTTTTGTGATTGTGATCAAAGCGTTCCACTTTCAACTTCATCAAACCACATAGTTTATTTCCTCTTTGATCTAGATCTATTTTTGCTTACATCAGAATGAGGTAACCGGTAAGGTAAGGTTTCCTTCGGATGACTTATTCATGCAGATCATGTTTGTGCAGGCAACACTGGATAGACCTTACTGCAGCTCCAGTGTCAGGGGGGTTTCGCCTTTCTCTCCAGCACGTATGCAGAGCATTCCATTCGCTTGGTCTGCAGGCTTCAGATTAATTTCCTGATCCTCAGGCAGCTGTGTAGAGGAGAACGTTTGGAAGTAATCTACTCTGGATTTGTTGTGCATGATGACAGTTTTCAAGCTGCCTTGTAAACTATGCATTAACATATTAAACAGATTACAGTTCATTTGAATTGGAGGCAACAAAGTTGTTTTGTCGCTAGACATATTTGCTAAACTTACTAAGCAGTTCATTTTATACATTCACCAATCGACAACTTGTACGCATGGGGGGGACTAGAGTACCCGGATGAAACCTACAATGCCACCCTGGAGGTGAAGTAACAGTGGTAAAAATTGTGAAATTTGAAAACAATGTTCAGACATCCAGCTTCCAGGGAAAACAAAGTAAACTGACTGAACCAGGCCATGTCATCTATCCACTACATCTCCAACCAATGGCTTTTCTTATTCCCAAATCCTTAAGTACTACTCTCCATTCTTAGAGGTAGGCGTCTTGCCTGACATCTGGAAGGCCCAAGTTAGATTCCCAGCCAGTACCCAAACCCCAGATACTGGATGCAATGCCAGGCAAACTGGAGGGCTGCATCAGGAAGGGCATCCGGCATTAAAACCTCTGCCAAGTTGTGCGTGGATTGAATGCGGCGACCCTTTGATTGGAGCAGCCAAAAGACATTATTTCGTCTTAGCTCTGGTGTTAAGATCAGTCATTGGGCATATGTGCAAACGTCAGACTCTAGTTTACATTAGAATGTAGCTATTAAATAACACATTAAATGTATAGTATGTTACTGGTCACTATGAAAAGTAACTGAATAGTTGAAAAGTGTGTATAGTAACTGTCGGATCTCACCACTCTTTCTTTACTGCCACGATCTGGGCGGAGAGACGGTCTTTTGGAAAAATGGTGCCAAGAATTACGCAAAGCACAGATAAGAACTTGTGGTGGCTAAACAGCTGGATAAGACAAGCAATACTGCCTTTTCCTTTAATCTCAATTTTCCTCACATTACCGTAAGAAGGTGGCCTGGGCTTAAGTTTTAGTAAGGGTTTTCTATGATGGGTGAATTGATGGCAACGGACTCTACTTCCCAGGTGGCTGAAATTTAGAGAGACTTGATAGTGATATACTGTATAAATCTGTATTGAAGAACGTTGTGAGCTCACGCACTAATGTCCTGATGTTATGGAGGCTCCAGTTCTTGTTCATCCCAGTTCAGTGGGGACACCTTTTTGCAGGACACAAAAGTTCTTAACACACCATGGCTTCATGGAGCTGGCTTTGTGCTCTTTGCCATGCTGGAAGCAAACTGTAATGCTTCCGCATACAAAAACATTTATATAGAATTTTGTGGTGAGAGTTTGGTAAAGAACTACAAGCAATAATGGTAATAGTAATAATAGTATTAATGATAGCAATAATTAACTAATTAATGATTAATAATAGTAATAATGGAACTGGTAGCAAGAATCAAGGTTGCACATACTTTTTTCTGTACAGCATACAATACGTACAAAAACAAAGAATCTTGTTTTCAGACATTTTAAAACCTTCTAAATATGTACCAAATATCCTTATGTTATGTGTCTCTTTATAGAAGTTAAATGACCTTTCTGTATTTTTTTTAGAGGAAATGTGCAGAATATTGTTGGAATAATACAATATTATTTAAGAATTCTAATATTTAAAATAGCCTATATTGTAAGGCAGTAATTTTACACACTATACTGTATGTGATTATCCTAATAAACTAATTAATGATAGCCATTTCTTCTTACTGACACAATGTAAAGCCTGGAAAAATGATCATCAGTCTCTGGAAAACTTCTTTCTCCTTGGTTATAATTTTAACACCTTTTAGCAACCAGTGGCAGCAATTAACATGATCACTGTCTTTCCGTCTTCTCCACTGATTGCATCTGTTTGTTCCATCACGAGGTACTGACAAGTCTTCACATCACTTTAGAGGATTTCCAAAGAATGAAACAAATGCAAATTACAAGTCGTGTTCAAGTCAAACCAGGACTTTTGATTGCACAAACTAACAGAAGGCAGGTTTGAGAAACTCCATTTCTAATCCCTTGCTAAACTAATGCACTTATCCCGGGGTTTTACCGGTGCTTGGTTTTCTCAGTCGGACTGCCTGATTAATGTCTGAGATACTGGCCTGATCATGGCTCTGGCATACTGAGAAATCTTTCTACCTTGATGGTATCCGATAGTGAAACACTGGGATAAGTGCATTTGTGTAGCAGGGGGATTATATATAAAAAAAATTTAAAAAAGGAAGTTTTTACTCTTACAACTGTTGTTATTCTGCACAATCCAAATTCTCGGTTTGGCTTGAACAACCCTTGTATTAAAAGAACGCTAGGTACATGTTTCATGTAGGTGTGATTCTATAAACTGTAAAAATCTACCAGGGTTTGGTAGCACCTGGACACCACCTTGTACACGTCCAGAGCATTTCCAGGTAGTTCACCCATTCATATGTGGTGCAGAATCTCTTTAAACTCACTTAAATTGGCTGAAGTATGATATCAACCAAAATACTCGTTATACTTTATTGGTCTAAATGAATCGCTCCCATCGCTGGTTCACTGATATCACTTCGACATTTTCTCCTCATTGAATTCATGACAATTTTATTGTGTTTTAATTCAGACGAAGGGAAACACACAAATAGTTTGTCAATATGACAGCAAGTGGGTCTTTTCACTAGGAAAAGAAAAAAATCATAAAAACACTAAATGAAGGACTGGGGATGAGCAAAATGTGATGATTTAACTGATGAATGTATTTCAATTTCAATCTACTAATGTAATTGTTCATGCGTTTCTCTGCAGAGAGAGAGAGAGAAGAGCACACAGTATCAGCAAAGCGTTTGGGGTAAAACTGTGTCTGAGGTCTTAATCCTTTGAATAAACAATTACAATATTCTACTCTCTCTTAACTTAAGTCCAAGCACACAACATCTGAGTCTCTAAAATCTCACAATTCAATAAAAAGCATCTGTATGGGTTAAGTAGTGGTCATTGACTCAACAGCAGCAACCAAATTTGTTTTCACACATGGGAGACCTACAAAATAACGTTCCATCTAACAGGAATTCCTTTGCAAGAGTCTGAAATATCTGTGGAGAAAAAGTAAAAAAAAAAAGTAATATTTATGCGTTTTGAAATGTTAATCGTAAGAAAATAACGCCATCAAATTCCTGAACTAAGCGCGGAGGGCTGATTTACTGTTTTAAGACCATTCATAGTTCATGATTGTGTTACTGCAGTTGCAGGAGCGTCCTGTGCAGCCCTCTGCTCAGGTGCTGCATCTGTTGCATGTGGCATCTTCTGCCCGTCCCTGGGCTGCTGAGGTGCAGGTGGAGCTGGTCCGTAGGCACCAGATGAGGGTGGAACCATGACACCAGGGGGTGGCAATGGCCCAGAAGGGAAGGGCCGGGGTGGGAAAGGCAAGTCTTGGGGCCCGGAATAGTTGGGTGGGAAGTCAGGTATGCCATGCGCTGGTGGATGTGGATTCATGGATGGGAAGTCTCTCAGAGGTGGTCCATGCGCTTCAGTGGAGAGAAGAGGAAAAAAAAAAAAGAGAGAGAAGGACTAGAGTAAATTCCTGTACATTACAAGACCGGAAGACAAACATAACTACAAAACATTCACCAAGTTGTTTTTAAAATATATCACTCAAATTAGAATCTTTCCACCATCTTGAGGCGGAAGTGGGCATCGTAGTAGGTTAGCCAAGAAGTAGAGGGATGGAGCAAACGGCAGGCTAACTAACAAAACCAAGAGTAGTCTTACAGAGTATACCCTCATGATTACTGTAAATGTGAATTAAATCAAGTTATTACGGAGTATTATTATGACGACGTAATATATTACCGAAGCGTGGAGGGATGGGACCAAAGGGCGGGCGCAAAGGAAAAGGAGGTCTGTAGGAGTCCATGTGGGGGGGCCTGAAACCGGTATCCGGTCCAAACGGAGGCATCATGGATGAATGACCATTAGGTGGTCGGATCGCTGGGGGAAGTGGTCCGTTCAGTAGAGGAAGGGGTCCGCCCATGGGCTGGGGGCCATAAACCTTTTGATGAGGGATTGGAGCTGGGACAGGAGAGTCTCTGATAGGAGATGGGAGAAATGATCCCTGTCTCTGAGACTTGGACATCTGGAACATAAAGTGAACATCAGAATCAAGATTTCACTTCATTTATAAGCCGTCAATAAAAATTAACTGGGCCATTATACTGCCAGCCATGCACTTCAACACCCATCAGCAGATTACCACAAGTAAGCACTGTGTTATACATCCCACAGAACTGACACCAGTGATTTCAAAGACTTGGTTGATTTTCTTGATAGACAGAGCAGTCAGAATCAGCAGTATTTTTGGAAAACAAACCATTTCTGTATTTTTTTTTTTATAAATTTTTTTTTTATTTGAGGTGAAGAGGTAAAAGATAGAGGGTGAATTCAGATCATACTGGAATCTCCACTGAGATTATATATATGTAATAATTTCTCGAACTTCCAAATCTAGTCTATTATATTAATTTTACAAGATATTGCAATATGTTGATGACTTTGAAGAAGATTGTAATGTAAACATGATTTATTGATGCTTTGAATAAGTATGCTACAAATGCAAAACTTTTAAAGAGTAAAAACCTAATCCGTGTGAAATGACCCAAGCATGCCATTAAAAAATAAAATGCTTTTTTAGTCTTTTTAGTCATGCCATGCTTACAGTCAGTTGCATATATAAAATCTGAATGATCTGAATTCACACTTTAAGGGGAGGGGGAAAAAAGGCATTAGGCATTAAACATGTTCCAGCATCCTGCCACTCCGAGCTTTTTAAATCAGAACAAGCAATTATCATTCACACATCCCTTTTTACATCCCAGCACTCGAGTCAAGTACTCACTGCCTCTGTAGGATCAGTGGAGGCCTGCAATGTGACCTCAGCCATTGTATCTATTGGCTTGTTTTTTTTTTGTTTTTTTTTTTATATAAAGAGGAAGAGACACACACATTGACTATGAAGACGTGGTTTCTATGAAGAAAATGTGTCTAAAATGTAGAAGTTTGACAAAAGCAGCATCACAAAAGGTATACTTACAGGTACGTCCTGTGTGCACGGTGATGAGGTGCGAGGGGCAGACAGTTCTGTTGAAAAAAATATAATTATTAAAAAAAGGTTTTTCGTGGTATTTTCCTTCTTGTTCATGAAGAACATTCTAAACAGGAGATACGATGCACACCTGGCCGAAATGGCAGAGGATATCCGAGGTCAGCAGATCGGCTGTGGCCATCCAGAAGTAGTCGTGGCCCTAGAAAGGTGAACCAAACCAAAGCAATTTTCAACATTTTACAGTTACACTTGCAAACTAAAGGCTCAGACTTTTCAATCCTCCAGAATACATGTGTCGAAAGACAAGCAGATGGAGTATGTGAACAGCCACAGGTATTAAACTGAAGAAATGTGTTCCCAAATACACTGTGTGAAGCAGTATCCTAGGTAAAGAAGAGCTGCGGAGGAGCCGGCTGATAAAGTAAACATGTCTGTAGGCAGGAAGGTAAACCGGACCCCGAAAGTAGAGGTCACAGCGAGGTCATCGCTATGGTTACACCACTCCAAAAGTCCATATTAATGAACTGCTCACCTTTTTAAAGCCGGCATGTGTCTTGACCGTGTGGGAATTTAAAATGCTGATGGTTTGAATAAGGAGCAGGAACTCACCAAAGGGCTCACTCCTTCGTCCAACAGGACCGGATGGAGGACGTCCAGGGTCTTCCATCATTAAAGGGGGAGAAGGAGCACCACCACTCACAGGGGAAGGCCCGTATGAATCCCCTGTTTACACAGAATTACCACAAAAATGGACGAAATGCAAACTCGGCTGGTGAATAAAAACATGTTGGAGGAAAGCAGACGAAAGATCACCTCTCTGCTGCTGAGGCATGTTGCGGTCTGGAGGACCTGACCTGTACAGAGAATGCTCTAAATCGGACATCTTGTCACTACACTCGACGATCCTGAGAAGAAAACAAAGCTCATTAAACAACTGAATATTATATACAGCACGTCAATATTAATTTTTTAATAAGACTATTATGAGTGGAGCCGTAGTCCACTCACTTCTGACGCAGGTTAGCACATTCTCTCTTCTCTTCTATCAAGGCTCGTTCAGAAGCTCGGGCTTTTAACTGAAAACACATGATTATTCATGATCAGTACTGCATCAAAATAAAACAATACATTCATACCTTTGAACCACTTCCTCTTACCCAGTTCTCATGGGCTTTCTTTTCCTGAACAGCGATCTAAAAAAAAAAAAAAAATCACATAAGAGAACATTTATTTGTGGGTAAGTCCAAAATGACGCCAAAAAAGCCAAAAACAGGTAATGCCTGACCTCGGCTTTGAGAGTTCGCTCATTCTGCTGCATTTCCTCCTGCATGTCCTTCACTTTCTGCCTGAGATGGTTAAGCTCTTCTTCGGCTTGCATGGCTCGGCCGTCCACCTCGGACAGCTTTGTTTCCTTTTCGTGACGCTCCAGCTCTTCCTGAGTCAACTTCCTGTGAAAGTGTCAAGTCGGTTTTGAAAAAACTAAAATATGATGCCTTTTAATTAACATGTCCATAGGCAGATGATGCTTACTGGTGCAGGATATTTTCTTTCTGGTGGTACAATTCGGTTGTAATTTCTAGTCTCTGTTGTAGGTTCTTGTACTGGTTCTCCAGCTGGGTTCTCTCATTATTCAGATTTGTTTGGTCATGGATGACTTTCTGATATTTCTCTGTAATAAAAATATTCTTCGAATCAATGTTTTTAGCTGCTAACAACTAGAGCTATGAATCCTGGGTAGAAAAAGCAGCAATAACTCAAGTTTAAATATTTTTCAAGCATGGAAGATGGGAGTGGTTTGTATTTTCTGCAAAAGCTGTATTATATTTTATGAAATCCATCAATTTTAGTGTTTAATGTTCGTTGTATACCTAACTGATTTAAAAAGTACAAATTGATTCAGGAATCGAAAACTGACTTACTAATTCAATTAATCAAATCGACCTAATTTGTATAAAGAGCACCTAAATAGTTGGGTAAGTACCTTCAAGTTCCTGTCTTGCTTTCTGTTCAGTCATGAAGTTTTCAAACCAGCGATTCCTCTCCTCCTCAATGACTGAAAGAGTAGCTTTGATCTAAGGTTAAAAACAACGGTTTAAGAAAATTATCTGTGCACTAAAGCACTCATGCAGCAATCACTTCGGCATGCTCTTACCCGTGAGACATCCATCATCTGTTTCAGGTGCAGCTTCAGTGGATCTCCGTTCTTGTCTGTAAACAACAGGAGTTTGAATATCCACGTGGTACAGAACAAAACCGAATAAAAAGATTTTAAGCCCGGAATCACAGCACACTCCCAATCACCCACTACACGCTGGCCATCATACCGTTTTCTAGCTCTGTATCGTTATGAGACTCGAGGCTCTTCAGTTCAGCAATGCATCCAGTCAAAACCTACAGCAAAGAAGACAGTCTGTAAAAACCACGTTAAAAACCCTTTAACATTCTCACTGAGAAAAAGTTATAGACTTTTCCCTTGCACTTTGTATTTCCTTGGCACACTAACAATAACTGAAAAAACAATCTTCCAAACAGTTGAAATGTTAAAATGATTAATATTCATACAAATAGCAAACAAACCACTGCGTAACTTGTGCTGCTTATTGTTTAAATGGAATAAGCCCTTGTACTAAGCAATCATCCTTTTTTGGCCTCTTCAAACAAGAAGAAATAATTATCTAGGGGAGACTTTATTCTCATTTTGCGTCAGTAAGGGCATCAATATTCTGTGTGGTGGTACAACAGCATAAATGGACTGAGACCGAGAAGTACTTTATTCCTGACATGCTTCATTTCTGAGTACGCTACAAAGGCATATTGTTTTTAAATAAAGCGATAGTAGGTTAGGTCTAGTAGGTTTCTTTTGTTCATTTTGCTGAACAGTAGAGATGGCTCAATCTGGTTCACCTCCTTGAGATTTTATTTTGTAAAATAATAAAAGATCTGTGTTTTTTTTGCACGAATAAAGCAAAACTTTCAACTCACATCCATTTCGTTTTCTTTGTGCACAAGTGCGTTCTCCAGCTCGGTTTGGGTTTTTTGGTAAACTTTGATTTCCTCGCTCAGTTTTTCATGCTTCTCCTGCCAATCCTTGGCATCTCGTAATAGCTGTTAGAGGCACAGCGGCACAAAGGAATTAGTATATGAAAATAAACGTAGAGTTGCTTTTAAAACAAAATCAAGATAATATATTTTACTCACTGATTTCTTCTGTTCTTTTAAAGCACAATTGTCCTTTTCAAATGACAACACCTGAGCTTTCATGGCATCTTCTCTGAGTTTCGCTTCATCCATGAGTACCTGAATCTAAAATAAACAAACACACAAATTAGAACATTAGTACTTGAATTTTGTTCCAACAACATAACGGAAACCAGGGGGAAATACACAGAATATATAAATTTCACATTTTTAAAGTTT
>JAOTQY010000023.1:5434351-5452119 GCA_026413445.1 Dolichallabes microphthalmus | reverse complement strand
GTACCCGGAGGAAACCCACCAAGCACGGGGAGAACATGCAAACTCCATGCACACAGAGACGGGAATCGAGCCTGCTCCGGGAATCGAACCCGGACCCTGGCGGTGCAAGGCGACAGTGCTAACCACTACACCACCGTGCCGCCCTGAAAGAAAAATGCACATGAATATATGTGTATATACAGATAGAGTAATTGATACAGAATATGGATAGAAATATGTACACCCTAAAGTATTTTATACACCTTTCACTACACTCCAGAATGCTTTTATGCATGACAATTTCCATTTGTTGAAAACAATTCATGTGCACAAAGCAAACTTAAGACTTCCGATATCAACTGGATAAACTGGAACAGGAGCCTCCTCAACATCCTGATATCAGTACCTTACCTTGATAATGATTTTGTAGCTGGAATGAACAAACACAAATCCCCAATGTTCACTCCGATGTCAGATTGTCAAGGAGACTCAACTTCCAGTTTATCCCAACTGGAAGCTGTTCCGTGTGGTGGAGTTCAGTCATGGCTGTCATGGCGGTTTCTCCTCCAAAGACATGCAGATTAGACTAATTGTGGTGTGTGAATGCGCGTGGGAATGTTGACCTACCATGGTCGTAAAAATGGGAATAAATACAGCGGTCACCATTGGCCTCCACACTCCCTAGCTGTACTACAGAGGTTCCTAGATGGACGGATTTATAGAATTAACCTAATCTGCATGTCTTTGGACTGTGGGAGGAAACCCACCAAGCATGGGAAGAACATGCAAACTCCATGCACACAGACACAAGGTCTGATTTGAACCCTCGAACCTGGAGGTACAAGGCGACAGTGCTATCCACTAAGTCACCATGCTGCCACATTCACAACTAGGAATAAGTTATAATCAAACCAGAGAACCAGGGAGAAACCCATGTAAATATGGGGAGAACATGCAGGGAAGCGCCTCCGAGTGGCGCAGTGGTAAACTGCTCGCCCTATCATCAGGAGATCGCTGGTTCGGTTCCTGGGTGAGGCTGTAACTTCTCGCAGCCGGAGGTCTAGAACTCCGCCCTTGCCAGTTCCCAAGTGCCAGATGAGAAAGGAGAAGGGTTGGGCGTTGGGCTAGCAACCTGCCCCGTAAAAACCCAACAGCTACGGAAACAACGCAAAATTCTCTTCAATGGAGAACACTCGTTGCCCTATGCACCGATCGGTGCTGGAGGCCTTAAGGATAAGGATGCAGGGAAGCACAGCACACACAGTTTGCGATTAGGATTGAACCAGGAACCTTGGAGCTGATACCATGTACACCCACGTTACCAAGCACTTATTTGCATTATTGATTAAAAAACTTTTATGTTATAGGTTGTGATGAAACCACATGGTTTTATGTACTAAACATATAATAAAAGATAGCAACCCTCAAAGAAAAATCACACAAAACAGGAACTGGCTTGTGCCTTTAATATCTCTGAGGTGAAGCATGGTGGTGGGAGCTTCACAGTGTGGGTGTGCTTTACAGTTTCAAGAACAGTGAATTATAAATAAATAAATAAGGGAACTAGTCTGAATCCCAGGCTAAACGTCCTCCAGCAGGTGGAGACACAGGATAAACTGAGATTAAAGGGTTGTAGAAAAGTTGATGCAGAAGTCTCTGTAAGATTTCATCCTGTGTATTTTTTAATGCATCCAGATCACGACATGGACTCAGAATCTATAATGATTTTATGAATTGGCTTTTCTTTTCTAGATATTTTTTCACTTGGTGGTCGGAGGGGGAGGGAACACGTGGCATTATGAAAAACCTGCCACATGACTCGCGGAGCAGGAAGTGCGTTTGCTTCAGTCTCACGCACCGTACTGTACATCCAGCAGCCGAGTCTGTCGTGTGAGCGCGAGAGAAAAAGAAATAATATCAAGATGTTTTGGAGGGTTCTCTGTGTGACAGTCGTTCTGGCTGCTTTTGGCTCTTGTATGGGTGAGTACACTAACTGAGATGAGATTGAGCACTGGACTGTGTGTGTGTGTGTAAGTAAGTAAGAGCGAGCGAGAGAGCGCGCGCGCGCGACCTGCGCAGTCTCAAATCGAGCTGTTTGGCATTCGGTTTAGCATTAGCCATCTAGCTTCCTCCTTTTTTTTTTTGGTCTGTTTTATTTGGTCGTGATTAGCTCTTTAGTAAAAAGTGACACATTTGAGTTCGAAGCATATTAAATATGTGAAATATGTTTTTTTATAATAGTAAAAGTAAATCTTTTGGCGCTCTGTACAGTCTAAAGCCGAGCAGCTGGTGTGTTTGTATGTTTTTAGTAACAGCTAGCCTGTTAGCCACTTCAGAATCACTGACCAAGATTGCAGCACACAGGGAACATTTCAGTGGTTTACCTTTTTCTTTTATTATTATTATTATTATTATTTATTTATTTATTTTTAAAGGTTTTCAAGTTGTCTATCAAGTTTCAGTACATGTTTACAAAATGTGCTGCGTTTAATGGCCGTCTGGTTTGAACTGAACAGAAGCCATGGATTATACGATTATTTCAACAATTAAAAGTGTATATACTGTACATATAAAACTGGACATGGATGTATTCTGAGCTTAATCTTAATGATGAGTTGTTAAACATGACATGTTTGTGCTGTATACATTATGAGGTGGACATGTTTAACCTGTGATCCCGTCTGTCTTGTTTCTCCCAAACCAAACACTTCACCCTGACACAGATCATTTTACAAAATGTCTCCTGGCCTGAAGGAAACTTCTAGCTCGGCTGCCTGGCATGAGTCATTAAAACTCCAAGATGTCAGCAGCAGAATGTTTATGTTCATGGAGCAGCTCTTATCTCAGGGAGCCTTCAAAACAGTGACTTTGCTTTTTTTTTTCTCCTTTTTTTTAAGATATGAAGGCGCAGCTCGTGACGACAATCACGACATCGTCAAGAGTGTTTAAAGAGATTCTGAGCTCGTCCGTGTGCATTTCAGACACATATATGGCACATCAAACATCAAACCCAAGGCATCCAAGTTAATAAGTGTTATGTGTTGGACCACGGTTCAGACGGACGCAGGTTCAAATCTCCTCACTACTGTTGGGTCTGGATCAAGGCCCTCAATCCTCAACTGCTTTGATATGTTGTTAGTCTTCCGTCTGCTCCTGATCCGCACACAACTTGGCACAGATTTTACACCAGATGCCTCCCCCCTCCCCCCAACTTCCCTCTAATTTAGTCATATGTAATACCTCCCCGTCACTAGGGGCGCTCCCACATTAAGCTACTAATACTGCTCAGTCGGGAGGGCAGAAGACTGTCACGTGTTTTACACCGGATATTTTCACAGATGCCCCTGATTGGCTGTAGAGCTGTGATTAATGTGGAAGCACTAAGTACCTCTCATCCCTCCCCTCGGAGAGAGCACGGCCAATCAGCTCGCAATCTCCGGATGATAGGGCGAATGCTTTAACACTGCTCCACTCGGAGGCCCAGATTGCCTTTTTCTGATGTAACCCTCCCATTTAATCCGGGCGTCCAGTGTGGCTTGGGTTTGGACATTGGTAGAGCAAATAAAACCTGGTATAAAAGTACCCCCCGCCTTGTGCCCTAAGTTTCCTGGGATAGGCTCCAGCCCCCCGCGACCCTGTATATAAGGATAAAGCGGTACAGAAAATGAATGAATAAAAGCAACTAGTATAAAACAGACTTCCTATCAGGATGTATTACATGGCCCAGGCGTAGATATGCTCATAATAATGTGTTACTGTGAAAAAATTTTATCCATTAGACGGAAATGCGGAGTGTGGAAAACCATTTAATAATCATGTTGTCTATCACAACCAGCATGTGTTTTCTTTTTTTGTACACATACCAGGAAACTTTTTCGCACCACTACAGCTCTGTCCTTTGGATCCATTAGCACCTTATGCCGCACAAGCAGGCTGTATTAATTCAGGGTTGAGACAGGTTCACTTCAATTGTTCTTAGACCGGTTGTTTCGGTTCACACCCGAGTGAGATACCGGTCAGTCTTTTTTAAATGGACCATACACAGGGTGAAACCGCTAGAGGATTGGATTTGCATAAACTAAATGCTATGAGATGTGACATCACTTTAGTCTGAAAATTATTCTGATTATTGTTTAAATGTCCCATAGTTTAGTATAGTTCTTTAACACAGGTCTCAGAGCTCCCCTAAAGAGTGTTTGTGTGTGTATTGGTTAATGGTTAATGCTCCAGCTGAAATAATTTTTGCATTTTTTTGTTTCATTCCTTTTTGTTTCGCTCCTTCTCCAAATGTACTGGTTCAGTGTTTATGTAAATGATGACTACTTTTGAGCCTTGCCTACATTGGGGGAGGGACTCTCGTCAAAATGAGGTCATAATATGCGGGTGCAAAAGTGAATTTCACCTAAACCTTTAACTCTGTTTTTTTTTTTTCCTTTTTTTTTCCCTTTCCAGGCGAACAAGTGAACTGTACAAACCATACGTCTTGTGCGGAGTGCACGAATAATTCTCAATGTTTATGGCTGATATGCTCGAGTGAGTACCTTTTCCTTATTCCTTTTTCTTATTTCCTTTGTCAGCATTAGAGCAAAATGTTGCTTCGTGATTGTAGGAACGTGGTCTATCTACGTAAAGTACGACAATACAATAATTACACTGGAGTGTGTGTGTGTGCACGCGTGCGTGCACACTCCAGTGTAGACTAAACGCCTTTACAGAGATAAAACGGGCTTGGAGTGGCGAGTAGGAAGCTGAGCAAGATGACCATGAAACTGCGTCCATCTAGTTTCTGTTTTCAGTGCAAATTAATGGTTTATCACGAATCAGGATCCTCTTTCTGTGCTTTGAGTTTATAAGCAGCTACAGTATTAAGGTTTAGAGATTGGACAACTCACTCCACCCTCTGCCACACCCAGCAAAGTTATCCTGGAAAGCATATTACCATGAAATCTTTGGACTTATTAGTGATCAAAGAGCTCATCCTCTGTCTGTACAAGGTGCTCTTCACTATCAGCATGACATCTTTTTTTTTTTTTTTTTTGTACTGCATCTCTGAAATAAATCGGTGCAAATAAACAGAAAAGCCAGGGAGCCATTTGCACACACACAAACCGTGTGTCTCATTGTGTTTAAAAAGAAAAAAGCTTTTAGGAGCATTATAGGGTGGAGTGGAAGTAGTCGGACAGGACCGGTTAGTACAGGGCAGATCTGCATATGTAAACATAAAACAAGGTTTATATCGAGCAGTAGCAGTGTGAAGAGTCTAAATCTGCAACCCGTATAAATTATTAATCCAACCACTGTGTATACGTCATGGTTTATAGCCTGATTTGTGGCCGTGTAAAGTAGAGAGGTCAGAAGAAGGAGCGACGATGTGGGTAGGAGACAGAGCACGGGGTAAAATGACACTCCGGTACGAGTGATAAAATCAAGCTTTAAAAAAAAAAAGCTTGTTCAGGAAACTGTAGCATGTGCCATCACGTCCAATGGGCCTAAGAGCTGTCAAAATCTCTCATCTAATGAATTTAAGCAGGAATACTGACACGATTCTTCTATCACATCCCTGCTTCACGTTTGGCATCAGGTTCCAGCGGAACGCACTGCGTCCTTCCATGACTAGAACGAATAAAGAACCGTTTTTCTCAGTTTCTTTTTCACCAAATGGCTGGACCCACATCAGAGCATCCAGAGAATTCATCTTTACCTGGTTCCTGACTTTCAATAGCTTGCACGACGAGTATGTACTTATTTTCACTCTACCAATTTTTTGTTTCGTTCTTTAATAGATGAATCCGCATGTTATGAAACCCAACCCTCTGATAAAAACTGCACCAACACCACTTGCATCAGTAAGTTTTTCCCTCTCCTCCACAATCACTGGTGTTTAAACCTGTAACTGTCTGATTGTTTTAAACTTTATACTGTTACACAGTTAAGTTCAGGCTTACAGTTTTATAGTCCAGATATCAGCTCTAGACCAAACGAACACTTCTATTTTTATTTTCTTTTTCCTTTCAGACCCTACAGCTACCCCAACAGTGACCACTGAGATGACCACCAAAGCCAGTGCGACAACCACCACTGCTACAACCGAAGTCACCAACGCCACCACCATCACTAATGCTACATGTAAGGTTTTTCAAAAGTAATCTATTAAAGTGGTCCTTTATCTATATGATCTTTTTGGTACAAATTGTAAATCGGTTGCTTTTTAATGTCTTACCCTGTATAATAAATTTTTATTATTATTATTTTTAGCTGTGTCGACCACTTCCACTTCCACTACAAGTACCCCCATATCCAGTAAGTGCTAATTCCTTCCCTGTACATGGATTATTACTTTGATAAAGAACAGGTGGTCATGTCTATTTCCGTCTCTCTCTCTCACTCTCCCTTGCAGACACCACCACGGTAACTCCGTCCCCGACTCCTCAGAAGAAATCCACGTTCGATGCTGCCAGCTTCATCGGCGGGATTGTCCTCGTTCTTGGCCTTCAAGCCGTCTTCTTCTTCCTCTACAAGTTCTGCAAGTCCAAGGACCGCAACTACCACACTCTGTAAAATATGGCACCACTTAGACATACAGCGTTGCACATCAATGACATGCCCAACCGCCCAAAAAAAACCACACACACACACACACACACGTGTGCGCACACAGTAAATTGTCTCTATAGATCAGTGGCATTGTCACTTACCCCATAGACAAGCCTGTCTAACGTTTTTCCATTACATACTTCAGCAGGTTTTCCATGCCGCTACTTTAAAGTTGGAGGTTAAATGTCAGCAGTCCACGCTTCCTTATACTTAAGCGTAACCTGACCTGGGTTATGTTTGGATGTGTAAGAGTTTTAGAGATACTGGCTTTGTTTTTGTATGGGTTTTTTTTTCTTTTCTTTTTTTGTGCACATCTTGTAAGAGAGGGTAAATCCAGTCCTCCCTCAGAATTCCACTCTCCTTGAAGTCATTGATTCATGTCGAAAATAATTTTTCTTTAAAAAAAAAAAAAGAAAAATTTGGGTTAATTTATTTCTTACTTTAGCTTTGTCATTTTTTTTAAGCATTCTGTTACTCTATATGGAGATTTCTTTCCCCTGGTTGCTTATGTTGTCATTATTGTTCTTTTCACTTTCAGCCAAATGAGCGCTTGTGATCTGTTCGCAATAAATCCTAATAACCGGCGCAGTCCTCAGTTGAGGACTTGAGCCACGGTGTTGACAGGATTATAATGAATATAAATGCCACTAGCCAAATTCCTTACTAAAAACAGTAATAATGAGTTGTATTATATAAACCTGAAGTGTTCTTTTTTTTTTTTTTGTTTGTTTGTTTCCTGTCCCTGATGGTTGGGTCGAGTGAGTTGCCTTGCTTGTCGTCCCCCTTACATCTTCTTTGAGCCTTAAAAGTGTGAATGCATGAGAATAGACTCTAGTCTGCCACTTCCTGCTGGAGCAGGGTGTGTGCACATGTGTGTTTGCGTGCTTGCTCTAGATTATCAGTGAGGTTGAGAAAGAGGCTGCCAGCTGGACTGTTCGCTATATTCTACAGAATATATTACTTAACGATTAGTTAATTCCACGTCATGGTTAGTGAATCATTCTAAGGCCTTAGCTCAGGAGCCTAACGCCTGCCTTATGCTTTGCTGCAGCTTTTACATGCCCTTCATCTCGATGTGTCTTTTAATAAAAACATTTTTTAAATGAGCTTTTTTTTTTTCTTTTTCCGCCCCCCAAAAAATATTTTTGTCTTTTAATGGAAAGAAGGAAGCTGGGCTATAGGTCAAAGGGCGTTCACATTCTAGTTTCGTTCCATCCAAGCTCAGAAAAGTGCATTAAAAACGTTTGAGTATAGGGGTAAATGAAGGAAAGGTTTTAGTCTATAACTTAATTTTATAGACTTAGATTAAAAAAACAATTAAATGTAATAAAAATAAAGTATACCGACTTAAACTCTAAAAACGAAGATTCATTTTTTTTTTTTTTGCGCACTTCACATCCTTACTGGCCAGTTCTGTGTAGGCGGAGTCTTGCAGTGCTTCGTCCTGATTGGCCAACTGCTTTTTAATTATTTTAGACAACATGCAATTCTTTTTTTTTTTTGGACAACATTCAGTTCTTATCTTTTGTTCTCTCATTTTATTTGACACAAATATGATCCCATTCGATCCAAGCTGCTTTCTGTCTAATGCCGGATCTGCTGCTTCCTGATTGGCCAGCTCTGTGTGGGTGTGGTCTTACAGTTCTGTGTCACTATTATCCACCTGCATAAGGAGGAGTATTACAGTGGTGTGTCTTGATTGGCCAGGCTGCTTTTGAATTATTTTAGAAGGCAACCTACAATGGTTTTTTGTTTTGGGGGGTTTTTTTTTGGACACAAATCTGATTCCATATGATCTTAGTTGTTTCTGTCCAACATATACTTCTTCCCTTGTATTTAATAGTAATTTTGGAGGCCATTTATGGTTGCTAATACACAGTAGATGTGTGATTATTATGATGGTTTGTTGAAGCGAAATACATGTACGCAGCACAGCATGTTATTCCTGAAGAAGCTTTAGTGCCCGAGATGAAATGAAAATTTGGAGATTCTGATTAGTTTGCTGCTAATAATCTGATGCTGTGTGTTCTGTCAGCGTGGGTTTGTTCTGTGCCATGATTTTATTACTACTAATATCTTTTTTTCTTTCTTTCTGACTTAATGTTTGCTGTCATTTAGCTTTTTAGATCCTGCTGTCAAAAGCTTCCTGTTTCAACCAAAACCACTTTTTTTTTTCTTTTTTCTTTTGTAATGCCAAAGGAGTCCTGAGTGTGTCAATCAGCACTGTTCGTATTTCAACTGGTACTCTGAGCATCAGTCAGGTTAAACGTTAATGCAGATGTTCAGAGCTCGCCAGAAAGTTTCCTAGTGTAGCGAGGATGTGTTTACTTTTAGCTAGGAAGAATAACCAAAGTCACATTGTTAAGGTTTAAAAAAATAGTTTTTTCTTTTTAAACATGACATAAATTGTTCTCTTTTAGTCTCGATTCTCATCCTGCGTAAGACCCCACTCGTTAATGCTTGAACATGAGCACGGTTCATTTCTACAGAACCAGCCATAACAAATGGTTCGGAACCCACTTTTTTGTGCTGCTTTTCACCGCTATTATTAGTTTCCTCTAAAAACGAAGTGCCTTAACGATGTCGAAGGTTGGAAAAAATTTAAGATCGTTTTTTTGTCTTTAAGACAAAGTCTGCATGTTTGTGCCTGAGCAAAGACTTATTTGTTTCAATTCTAATGCTGTATGATGTAGAAAGCAGAGAGCCGAATTAAGTGGAAAGCTTAGTCTTTTGTGTGGGTTTGTATAAAAGGCCCGACGCTCGTTTCCTTCTCTCGGGTTACGTCAAGTACGAGGGTATATGAATCTTGGATGACCACCTGGACCTGAGCGAGAGCGTAAAATACACTCCTGCACCTAACACTTGCTGTTTCTTTATGTTGCCACGAGGTCTGCCTTAAAATGTTTTCAGCCGCGTTTTTTTTTTATTGTCTTTAATTTTGCAGTGCTGATTAGTTAAAAAATTAAAATCTAAGTGATAAACAATATCCAAACTTTGTGATTTTTCTTTTCTTTTCCTCCTAATACTTCATGTATACAAGCTCAAATCCACTTAAACTGAATTTCTTATTTATTTTTTTTAAGATGATTGTACTATGCAACAGGACATTGCAGCACTTGATATAATGACATGGAGGAAAAAGCTGCATCATTTCCACTTTCCTAGCCGATCTGTACATCTGAACACCTACACCAAACCAAGCCTTGCACTACTGCCCTACTTTCCACTGGTTTATCTGAAAGCGAAAGTTTTTCTGATGCTGAAAATTAACCTCTTTATTTTTATCCATAATTATTTTGGCAAAGCATGTAAAGTTTTCTTTTTTTTTTTTCCCCTAACACATTTAACCGTGTTTTGGCATCAAAGCTTGCCTCTGGGTTTTTATTACCTCGGTCACAGAATCAATTATTGACCAATCGGCGTGCTTTGATAGTTTTATTCGACCTTGTGTTACTCTTAGGCGTGGTACTGTCTTTAAAACGCTGTAGGAAAATTACAACCCAGTAATCTGCCTTGTGTCCTTCAAAAGCCCTCATTTTGCTTAATATCACACTCGTTTTTTGCGATTAATCATCTTCCTTCCGTGATCTCATGTGATCCATGTTCTGTCCTGTTTCCTGCTTTTTTACAGTTAACAGGATATGCCTCTAATTCTTGATGATCAAGCAAAAAAAGAAGGGAAAAAAATCAGTCTGTACAGGATGTGTCGAAGAGTCCGTTACACAATCACACAATTCTTTATGAATTTTGATTACAATCTAGACATACGCTGTTTCTTGCTAATTTAGCATATACTTGTCCTGTGACCACCAGAATCAGAGAGCCAAAACAATGACACCTGATCAAGTGCAAAGGTTCAAGAATATCTGTGTACACTGTTCTTTCTTTTGCACCCGCATACAAAGACAGCTCCATGAAGACATGCAGTGTCAAGGTTGGAAAGGAAGAACCCTGACTGACCTCTCGACCCAGCTTTAAACCGGAACTGGAGCCTCCTTGTCTCCAAGCTGAACTGAATCCTGAACAGTGAACCTTCCCAGAAAATGAGAGTGAAAAGTGCAAATTCCTCAAAAAATTAGTGTGATACAAGAGTTTATCAGCAACGTTCTGGAATTCTTTGCACAAAACAGAATTACAATCTCGTTTCAATCCTACGCTCTTCACGAATAAGACACAAACCGAGATAGAATCTCAGGCATTCTGAAGTCTTGCCTCGCACCATGTCTAATTCAGTTTATCCAGACACACAACTTAATCCAATAACACACTCGCATACAAAGTCCACTTTCTCCTGCATGTCCTCATCTGTCCTTATTTTTTGAGTTCGTTTGTTTTCACTGTACTGTGTTGTTTCTTTAAAAAGGAATAATAATAATAACAACACAGACTGTATTCCTTGGAAATGTGAAGCGCTTTATACATCAGCCATCACTTTGATTCACACCATAGTCTTGTCATACTGGTTAGATAAGTACAACTTAGACACAACCAGTGCAGCAGCTGCTTTTTTTGTCTTTAAATAGAGATTTTTAGGGTTTAAGATGATGCTAGTGAGTTCTCATTTTTCATGTCCTGCTATAATTTTCCTGGACTCTGTGGGGTTTTCCAAAAGCTGCATGTCGGCGGAGCAGCTGTCCCTTCTGTATGCTTCACACACATTTGTCCAAGTCCTTATTATGATGTTTGCTCCCAAATCTATGAACTAAATGACCTGCCTTTTCATGGTACAAGTTTCCATGGCTCAGCTTTATTATTTTAACCTATCATCTTAGGTTGTCACCAATTTTTACCCGGTTAGAACATCCGTCTTCTGCAAATGAGAAAGTCAAGACAAGCATGATTTCCATTGTGTTAAAAACAACAACAACGAACGAACTTGCTGTACACACATAAATCTCATTTATGGAGCTATGAATATTACCGACTGTACTGCGTGGTATTTAAACACTGTGTGCGAATCTCACCTACATCATGAAACTCATTAAGGTCACATGAATATAGCAGCAGCAGGAGCAAAAACAGCTTCAACAAAAACCCAGACCTGCTTAACAAAACCTAAACCTTGGTTAACTTGTCTTGGATTTATCATTTGCAGAAGACCGATGTTAAAACCAGGTAAAAAAAATGGTGATGCAACCCAAGATAAGTTACTCATGTTTAGTGGTTATGTGAAAATAATAAAGCTAAGACTTTGCATGTGCTTGTCTTGCCTATAGGGAGAATAACCTCATGTCCCAGGTCATGAACCATGGCAAAAACTTTGATTAGAACAGAGCGAATTAAAATAATTTAATAAGCAGCTGTTCATTCAGCATTGATAATTGTTCTAGGAATAAAGCTTAAAGCCGTAAGCTCTAGAAGACACAAAATTTACCCAGACAAAAGTCAGAATTATTATTATTATTTTTTTAATCACAAATCTTTTAAGGGATTTTGGCTGAGCTCTAAATCTATGCATGCTAGAGGTACTCACACCACATAAGCATCCCAAAGAGTCATTCACCTGACCTGACCCTGAGCAGGCTGTTTGGGCGGTTACCATGGTGATATGCCTAACTGATTACAAAACCAAAAATCCTAGCCCTAAAACTAAGTCCATGTGCTGCACTTCAAACCCCGTCCGAAACCAATGCTTATCTACGGCTATTAACAACATTTATAGAGGAGAAATTCCTAGCACACGGCCATGGCGATGTTTTATTAAAATATTCATGTATTTATACAGTGCAAATATACAAATATTCATATAAAAAAGCATGACATTTAAAAAGAAAAAGAAAACTGACCAGAAAACATGGATTAAAACCTACAAGTCAACCATTATGACTCGTTCATAACCACACACACACACACACACACAAACTGAGTGGAACGTTAAAGAGCTATGTTTCCCAGGTGATGTCTTGTTTTCGGAGACTCGACTGTATTTTCTGGGTGTCTCGGAGAACCTGGAGTGTTTGGTGTCTTTGTGGTCTGGAGGGCGAGGCTTTTTCTACAGAGGAGGGCATTACCTGGACTCTGGTTAAACACCGGCTGTCAGCGCTCGCTGCGCGCCTCGGCTTCCGGGCTATCTTCGGGCTGCACCGCGAGAGCTTTTGGACCTGGAAATGATTCAATGCACACGCTGATAAAGAGCTGAGCAGCTTAATGCACGCTGGATTCAAATGTGAACCTGAATATCATAAGCAAAGAGGAAAACATCTCACAGTATTAGCATTCTGTTTCCATGCAGTAACTTCAGCTGAGAAAAATACTGCTCCATCAAAATAAAGCCAGGCTTACAGAGATTGCAGATAATAATATCATAATATCACAATCTCTGTCTTCCAGGTGCGTTTTTTCCCCAGCCTATAAATGTCCAGGCTGTGGACAGGAAGAGACTTACGGTTTGCTGGTGCTTGCGTAGTTTGGTGATTTGCCCCGCCTTCTCCTCCATCTTCCTGACTAAGCAGTCCAGCTCTCTCTCCAGATCCTCCCTGAGCTCACGTTTCTCAGTCTCGTCTATCTGCCTTACCAGCTCCTGATGTTCACTGCAAATCACATTGTGTCTGAATTACACAACTGCTTTAAACGAGCAATTAATGTACTGGAGGATGTGATCCTGAATCTTGCATGCATGCATGAGTCCAGTTACGCACAAGCTCATGTGGCCCAGTTCATCCTGTAGAGCCAAGAGCAGATCAGAAAGGCTGCCCAGGGCTGCAGCGGCATCGTCGGGCGATTCCGGGGCTCGGTGCGAGCCAGTGCGCTTTTTAGGTTCAGACCCAGGCAGAGACTGCATCCTCTCACACAGCCGAGGCTGCCTGGTCTTCAGCAGATGCAGCACTGTCTGAACGTTGGCGTTAACCGAGTGACTGGGGCTTGTTGACTGGCACCAAAACAAAAAAGAAAGTTCAGGATTAAAACAGTAGAAGTGAATGCTTTGTCAGAATTGTGTGTAAAGGATCGGTATCGATAATGATGCTCACAGTTCCAGCGACGAACGGCATTTGCTTGACCTTAGGGACACAACGAGGAGCACTCGTATTAACAGGTTTCTGAAATTAAAGAACGACTGTAAATCTGAGCTATAAATCCATTAACAACTTTGAATACAGTGCCATCTAGTGGTGAAAGGATTACAGTGCCTCTGCAAATACTGAAAAGTCATTACCTTAGTTGAGGCCGTCGCTTTGGTTTTCCTCTTCTTCTTGGTTTTCACTTCCGCAGCCAAAAATAGGTTCGCCTCCAGCTCTCTCTGTAACTGGATTCAGAAAGCATCTTTACTACAGCAGCAGCATCTCCACATATTTAATTCACAGCCAGAGAGAACTTCTTTATTCACTTCAATGGCTTTGATAGCGTGTAGGCTCGACGCCCTGGTTTCCATACCTCCTCGGCTTTCTCCTGGACAAGTTTGCGCTCGTGTTCCTCTTCGAGTAACTTCCGTTCCAAGAGCTTGATCTTCCTCTTGAGAAAAACACATTAGCAGAAGGATTACAAACCATAATTCAATACGATGCTCCTCTCCCAACACAAAACAAAACATCTTCGTAGTCTTAATGGTCTGACTCGAACACTTCCTGCCACTGTTGTGACTGTCAACATTATCAAATGTCTCAAATCACAATCCAGAATACTGGTCCTCAAAATAGACCTATAGATAGGCTCAAAGGCTGCGTGCGAGGTTTCTAAAATTCAAGGGCTAATCCTAGGTTAGGGTTAGCGCTTAATAACTGAATGCTATCAGAGACTTGTATATTAGATATTAGAACATATTAGAACATATGTGAGGCGGACATCTTGTGCACTCCTTTAAGTGTGTGTGCGCGTGTGAGTGAGACAGAAAATATGTCCATACCTCTGCTTCAGACTGTGTATTAGTAAGCTTAATACACTCTTCCTCCAGTTTGTGTAACTGAGCCTGGATCTGTGGCTCAGTGTGTTTGCTCTTCTTCTGCTGCACCCGCTCCTATAAAAGATTATAAACAAGCAGTAAAGCATCATGTACAGCATACCATTAGGGATTTTGGCCACGCTCATGTTATTTCATCAGATCGCTTACATCTCTGTCCACTGGAGGCGTTTTC
This sequence comes from Dolichallabes microphthalmus, assembly GCA_026413445.1. Lineage (NCBI taxonomy): Eukaryota > Metazoa > Chordata > Actinopteri > Siluriformes > Clariidae > Dolichallabes > Dolichallabes microphthalmus. The sequence continues at coordinate 5,437,477 of JAOTQY010000023.1, read as the reverse complement.
GCTCTCTGTGCTCTCTCCACCATCTTCCTCATGTATTCCAGTTGTTTCTCCAGAAGGGTGCATCGAGCTTCTGCCGAGTGCAACTGAGACACCAGCTCTTCACCAGCACCAGAGAAAGAAAGGGGTTGGCTAATAATATACTATGACATGTCATAATATATATATATAAAATATCTAAAAAAAAAAGACACGTGCAACACCTTTTCTCTTTGAAGACTCTCCCTCTCTGTCCTGTAGCTGCTGCTGACTGCTTTGGTTTCCAAACTGGCGCGTGGCCTGAGCAAACCTCTCCACATTCTTCTCCGCCTGCAGACGCTCCAGCTCCAGTCTCCTCATCTTCTCCTGCAGGGTCTTCAGTGCTGCTATCACTGCTATTTATACAACACAAACGCACACATCAGCATGTTATGACCACTGATATAAGAAATGATCATGAAAGTGTTATCCCTATACTTTAAAGCAATAACATGATATTATTTCTATTCTTTTTGGGGGGAGTGTGGGGGGGGGGGGTGAGATTTCCCCCGGATTTTCTCCCTAATTTTAGTATTGTCCAATTCCACCCAGTCACTAGGGGGCTCCCACATTAAGGCTACTACTACCACTCAGTGTTTCCTCCGAACCACGTGAAGCAAGCCAACATCACCAGGGAATCGAACTCGCAATCTCTCGATAGGGCGAGCACGTTACCACTGCGCCACTCAGAGGCCCATTATTTCTATTCTTAATAAAAAATATATTTAAAAAATCAAGTAATTGATCTATTTTTTATATCTTGAAGAAAAAAAAGTCACTTTTATTCATAAAAGGCACTGAAATGTGAAAATACATAATTTTTAATGTTTAAATAATAAATACAAAGTTCTATGGTATAAAGATATCCATGATGAAGTGTAACACAATATAATTGATGACTATATTGATATTAGTTTACTTTAAAAAGGGTTGATTGTGACTCTAAAAAGTGAGAATATAGAACAGGGAAGGATGGACAGGAGGATAGATAGAGCTAAATGGATGGATCAATAAAACAGCATGGGTGGATGCTCTTTTATTGATCCATATTGATCTTTTATAAATGGAAGAAGAGTATGCATGCCTGATGGATAGATAGATGGATGGTTGGAAGTAGAGTATAAATAGATGGATGGACAGTGAGTCTTCATGGCTGGAGAGCATAAATGCATGGATAGACAGCAGATTTGACTGTGTAGATGAAAGGATAGATGCGAGCAAGCATGCAAGGATTTATGATTGGAGAACATAGAGGGATGGATGGAGAGAACGCAGGGCTAACTGTCAGATATAAATCAGTGGAAGGAGGAATAAATATAGAGCATAGATGGATGGACAGAGAGCATGAATGGATGAATGTAGTGCATGGATGGACAGACATCATGCATTACTGGGTTAATGAAAAAAATGGATGGATCAATGAATGGACAAAAAACATGCATGGATGTACAGTGACCATGCATGAAAGGATGGATGGAAGGATGGTTGGAGAGCAAGCATGCATATGTAAATGAATAGGCCATATGCATGCATTGATAAACAGAAGGATGAATGGAGAGGTTGTATAGATGGAGGAATAGATTAATGGATGGACAGACAGATAGATGTATGGATGGAGAGCAACCATGCATGGGTGAATTAAAAGGAAGAAAGAATTAAAAAGAATGTTGATATAGTAACAAAGACAAGCTTGAGGTGTGCTTCTTTCTTCCAGTTGGCAGGGAATACGGTGTTCAGAGGCGGAGGACAGCTACAAAAAAAAAGAAAGATACTGATTTTTATGCATCACTTCAGTTCCTTCACCTCTGCTCCCGGGGTCAGGTGCTGTGGGATGTGTGTGTCTGCTGGTCCTCATAGGGTCACTGCTGGATTTGTCCTGGTGTTGTCCCATCAGCTGTGTGCCCATCTTATCCGGGGGAGCGTAAAAGCTTCCAATGTAGCTGTGTTTGGAGGGGGAATCCAGGCACAGGGACTAAAATGGAGGGAAGAAGAAAGACACTTCACTTGGGACAGAGCTGCAGCATTCCTTTACATTTATGTTTAATAAATGTTACATAAGTGTTTGTGCACGAAATCAAGCGCCACGTAACTTTAAGTAACGTTTACCTTGTCATGTCATGATTAATAATTACGTCTGCTAAGAAAGTAATTTGTTTTTAATCAAAGTAGCACTAGCATGGCTAAGTTTAACATGAGCAAAGAGTAACTTAGTCATGTTAGCGAAAGAGTAAACATGTAAGCTTGTGGTACAGCAGTACAATATATTACAAATGCTAATAAATAGATAGAATATTTAACTTAGCATTTAAAAAAAATCTTTAAGTTCTACCAACTAGCATAATGGTGCGATAGCTAAGTTAGCTAACTATGCTAAATCTAACAGCAGTTCGTTGGTGGCTATCACAGGCACTTCAGTTAAAAACGTGTTTTTATTATCGTTATCTATCTATTTACCGATTCTCGTACATAGTCCATCATCTATTAATTACTCCGTGTATTAGCTGTTTTACACTGCATGAACGTTAAACGCCAGGTTGGGGCGTCCTCCTGCCATAGCGACTGCACTGACTGGATTACCAATGGCGCCTATCGCTGATTGAAGGGCACTAGATAGGGTAAGACGTGACAGCTTTTCGGGACTACGTAGTGCACGTGAAGAGGAAGTAGTACTGTACTTGGGATGGGTCCGTTAACAGCTGTTGTTGACACTGCTCGTGCGTACAGTTTTAAATTTCCCTCTTTTTCTGCCGCGCTATAAGCAGTTCCGCTCGCGCACAATAAAGACATGGGAGTTCCGAATCTTTTCTGTGAGTCGAATCATTTGACTCAGCTCACCAATTAGAGTGACTCTTTTGACTTGTGTCACTGGTGGAATCATGTGTGTAATGGAAATTCTGAATGTTTTCTGTGAGTCGAATTATTTGATTCAGCTCACCAATAAGAGCCGACTCTTATGACTTACAAAATGTGTGTACAGTGAATTTCGAATCTTTCTTGTAAGTCTATATTATTCATTCATTCATTTTCTGTACCACTTTATCCTGTGTTCAGGGTCGCGGGGGGCCTGGAGCCTATCCCAGGAGGCTTAGGGCACAAGACAGGGTACACCCT
>JAOTQY010000023.1:5428038-5433504 GCA_026413445.1 Dolichallabes microphthalmus | reverse complement strand
GATGCAGTGCCGGTCCCAAGCCCGGATAAAATGGGCGGGTTGCGTCAGGAAGGGCATCCGGCGTAAAACCTGTGCCATGTTGTTGTGCGGGCAGGATAGTCCGCTGTGGCGACCCCTTGTCGGGAGCAGCCGAAAGAACAACAACAACAACATAACTCCACATGTGTTCATTCATAGTTTTGATGCCTTCAGTGAGAATCTACCAATGTACATGGTCATGAAAATAAAGAAAACACATTGAACGAGTGAAGGTGTGTCCAAACTTTTGGCCTGTACTGTGTATGACAAGGCTACACCATTTTGACTCCAATCTGTTATCTTGATTGATTTGATTCAGTTCCCCCCCATTCCCGGGTCTATCTTTTTTTTTTTTTTTTTTTAAATAAGGGAAAAATAAATATACTTAAATAAAAGTATTGATAGTTTTAAAATCTTACTCATTTAAAAGTGGAAGAATCCAGTGAATGCTGTAAGTTTGCTAAATATGTGCCTGAGTAGCTAATTAGCTTTGCTAATCATGCTAATAACTGGTATTACCAGATAGCTAGGATTTGACCAGCTGGTGCTAGCTACTGTATGTTGGTATGTTTTCTTTGTCGATATAACTAGTTAATTGGATGATTGGATTACTTCCGCATACTGAAAGTGTTTTCCTGAGATGCTAGCTCAACATTGAATGCCCAATATCTAACTAGTTTCAAACACTTTAGCACAGATGTAGCACTAACGGTACGGAGTAGCATAACAAGATAAGGCCATTTATTCCCCATGAATGTGATTTGATTTTTGTAAGTACACAGATTAAATTAATAAACCACTAATTATAACAAATAAACACTTAATTATTGTAATTAAGTTTTTCCTTCTCTTTTTCACTGTCATGATGCATCATGTAATAAGGGTCGTCTGAATTGATATGAAGGTAGAAATAATAATACATTTTTCCTAGGTTATTCTCAGGTATAATAGGTTAACCAAAGTTAACCACAACACCTGCTAAAATTATTTACAGTAAATTGAAACTAATTCTTTAAATTGGTTTATCTTCTCTGTATCTGTTTTGTTTAATTGTACAAGCATTCATGTCAAACTGGGACTTTTTATGAACTTTCTTGTGAACGAAAGCATAAAACTTTAAGATGCCGGGGAGATTGAGGCCCACACCCACTGTCGGCGGTAACCTCCTGAATTCTACCTGTCGTTAAACAACAAAGAAGAAGGAAAAAGAGGAGGAAGAAAGCATAAAACTGATTGACATTTACAGAAGACTTTAAGTACAGAATAGTAATGAGACTCTTAGCAACAGTAAAACATTTAAATGGTGCAAACATCTGGGACCGACAATCCCCGTGGCTCAGAGCCCACTGCAGTCGTTCCCGTGAACATTCAGCAAGTTAAAGATAATTTGTCGTTAACTTGCGGAAGTGATGCATCTGTCTGTAGAAACTGTACACATAATCATTTATAAGCACCACTTGCACTTTACAGGAGCTCATCTGAGAGTTATTGCCACATCCCCCGTACAGTCCTGACCTTGCTCCAAGCAATTTCCACATGTTTGGGCATTTAAAGGGGTTCCAGGGAGGCCAGTGTTTCAGACATAAAGCAGCCAGTCTGATCATGGTTCCAGCATAACTGTCTACCACCTTGATGGTATCCAAGCACTAGTGAAATGCTGGGATAAGTGCATTAGTGTAGCAAGGGAGTATACGGAAAAATAAAGGGAGTTTTTCCTCTCATAATTGTCTTCAGTTATTCTGCACAATCAAAAGTCCAGATTTGGCTTGAGCGCATCCGATTTTGAAAAAAAAACAAAAAACAAACTCATTTTAATTGTTCCATTGATGTGGTGGTTCAAAGTGAAAACTGGAGTTCATTTGTTTACCTGGTTAATAATTCAGTCGCATTTACCACTGAAGGATTTCTGCTTTGTCGTAAACATTAATATTATTAATCATTTATCAGAATGAATGGAGTGCTATGTATTTGGTTTTCTAGCTTGTAAATGAATTAACTCAGTTATTATGAAATCTATACGTGCCACTGGTTTGTGTGTGTGTGCGTCAGTACTTACTTCAGTGAATATCATGGTCAGGTGTTTTTGCTTCTGTCCAGTACAAATAGTTCTTTCAGCTAGAGCTATGGGCTAACCCCACCCTCGGGCCGGCTTACTCAATAACTGCGTATGTATTTACAAGCATGTTTGCGCGTGTGTAGGTGTGTGTGTTTCTTGTTTGCCAATGAGCCCCTCTTTAATATGGCAAAAGTCCAAGATGTATTTTTTGCTCCTTCATTAATGCAGTCCATCATTAGAGAGAAAGAGAGAGGGAGGGGAGGGGAAAGAAAAACAGGAGACTGCAAAAACAAGTTCTGTTCCTCACATGTTCGCCATCAGTCCAACCTTTCATTGGCTAAAGTGCCAGGCCTTGCTGCATGCCAATTGGCTTGGAACTGACACACCTCCAGATCTCTAGAATGTGTTTGTTTGTGGTGGGGGGGGGATAAAATTTCAAGCAGTTGGGGGATAAAAGAGAGAGAGAGAGAGAGAGAGAGAATGGGAGGGTGAGTACAAGAGAATTCAAATAGCGCAACTCTTGGACTCGATTAAAAATCTTCTAGGAAAAATGATTTGCAGAGATGTTTGTGTCCCAAATGTGGCGTGAGGGAGGGGCTGCATTTTGAGCTCCATTTCTTTTTATTGCGCCTGCAGCTTTCATTCAGGTCTCAACGAAAAATTCCTGGAACCTGCGACCAAATGTATCGTGCCTGCCAGAGAGGCCCAAACCTTTTTTTAATGACAGACTTTACATTTAAACACAAACAACCTACAAGACAAAATGTCTTAAACCCATGTATTATTGTTGTTGTTGTTGATGTTTTGCCAGTTGCTGTTCCCTGAGTTTCTGACGAGGAATGCTAAACGGCCACCGACGCACTCTGTTCGGATGATTGATGTGTTTATGTGAACAGCTTGGCTCTGGGCCAGGTCTAGGGTGAAAACAGCGCCGCTTGTGTAGGGTGGTACGTACGGCGCCCATGTCCCCGCACCCCTGCCTTGTGCTTGTTCTCGCCGTCTCTTTCATAACACCTAAATGCTTCTAGTCATGCACAATCTCTTTTCCGCTATAAATCATAAGTCAGCACCGTAGGTCGTAGAGCATGTTTTATGGGGTATTTGACATGGGGTTGTGATTGGGATGTTGTTTTCCCCGGCTGCAGTCGATTTCTTGGTCATTTAACTTCACGTCCAGCTCGTCCAGCTGATTTCCATGACGTGTCACTTCAAACCACATTTAGCTAGCAAGACCTCGAGAGGTACAGTAGGATGCAACTCGACAAAGTGTTAATTAAGATTAATGAAAAGTTCATCATGAAAAATGATTGTTAAATCTACCCCTGGTGTTTAGATTGTCTATAGCCTAGCTTGAACCGAACAAGAATGACTACATACTGTAGCAACTCAATCTTACAATGCAATGTAATCGATCGTTTGTTGGTCAATTCGAATAGGTGGGTCAGTTTTTGATTCCCAATTTAGATCAACTTACAAACATAAAATGCTTTTTTTTTTTGCAAGAGCATCACTTCTTCTTCTTCTTCTTCTTCTTCTTCTTTCTCTTCTTGTTCTGTTGCATTTATGGGTGGTCCCACCACATGTTCAAAACCTTCTTATTAGACAGAAAACATTAGTGCTATTGAATTGAATCAAACTGAAAATCACGATGGCCGAAATAGAATCAAATCAGTCTACATACCCCTTATAGCTCTAGTAGCTAACTGTGTTGTCGGGCCTGTTGGACGATTCAGGCAGGTCTATGAATATGTGCGAGATGTGTGGGTTATCTATAACACACGGGGATATATTAGTCACAGTATGTGGTCACCAAACCAGACGCCCACCAAACCAGGTCCAGATGTTAATCGATATGTCCACCACAGCTGTACAAGTGAGATTAGCATTAGAGATCAACTCAGCGTAGCAACTGTTAGGAAAATGAATAAGCACCGTGGCCTTGTTTAGAGAGCCTAATCAGATGTTTTACCTCGGTGTTGGAGCTGCACTATTAATTTCACTCAATCAACTTGGGTACTGACGTATTCGTAGTGCTTTACTGTACATCCTACATAGAGCACTAGCTGTCCGTTTAACGCTATTTGGGATTCAGCCCTCGAACTTAACAGAGCTGATATTCTAAAGCGGAATAAGTGAAAATATAATGGGGAAACTTACAGGACTGTCCACCATCTTCATCTCTGAGAATTACACTGTTGTTCACAAAATAACTGGTATATCGTTTGAGGATAAATGGTGTTACTAGAACTGTTGTATAAAAGCATGATCACTCTTGATGCCGTCGACCTGCTATGACTGTATCACAGCATGCTACTGTATATCCAGGATTACAGCATGACCTCGAGTGTGATATTGCTGCATTATGAATAACTGCATAACAAACCAGGAGTTTAAAGGTCCGGATTAGGAATTTGGAAAGATTGTATTAGCATCACAAACCATAAGCTTTGTCATCATCCTTCGAGGTCCTATTGTATACAAAAGCACAGTCGCATTCTTGCATCGACACGTCTACCAGCACAGTGCATGTGGGTGTAACACATTCAGTACATTTAATATATTATTGTTTCTATAGTAACGCCTGATAAACAAGGACTTGTTTGGCAAAAACAGCACATAACCCCAGAGTTACAGTATAAAATCAGAAACAATTATTTGGTGATGTTTATTTAACATTTTACCGAAATCCCGAAGTGCATGTGCGTTTGTTTGTTTTCGTATATAATGGTATGTTTACTGTGCTGTGATTTGAAGTACTGAGTGCATACGGTACATATGTACAGTATGTATGTTGGACGAGAAGGCCCGGCCTGCAGTCTCTGCTCTAATTCATCATATACGCTGCTGGAAGAATGGTCGAAAATTCCCATAAAAGCATTTGTAAACCTTGTGGAAAGCCTTCCCAGAAGAGTGGAAGCTGTTATAACTGGAAAGGGTGGACCATTTCATATTAAACCCTATGGATTAAGAATGAGATGTTACTTAAGTTCATATGCATGTGAAGGCAGTCAATATAGTGTGTGTGTGTGTGTGTGTATGCAGACACACATGACACCACCCTGATGTGTGTTCTGCTCTGATTTTCATTGAGGCATTTGGTCCATTTCCTTGTTCTTGTCCTCAGTCGCATCGTTAATAAAGTAATAGATATCACTAATACCGCTCCAGCAGGTTTCACAGGTAGGCAGAGTGTTTATTTTTATCCTCATCTGTCGGCTTCAATGGTCTGCTTTAGACCCAGTGCTGATGGCTTTATGGCGACACCTGTGCCTTACATCATGTCTTTTGGTTATTCAGTAAATGCCTCGTATTGATCCGTCATAACCATCTCCCACATCGGCGGCTAAAATGCAGCCTGGTGTAATACGTCGTCGTTTCTATAGCAACGAGGC
>JAOTQY010000023.1:5420538-5423038 GCA_026413445.1 Dolichallabes microphthalmus | reverse complement strand
CAGGAAGAGTTACAATAACTTTTACAGTCTGTCTTAAGAGGGGGGGGGGTGTAAAAAAGAAAAAAGGCAGCATGGACTTTTTCTTTCCTGTACAAAAACATGTTTTTCACAAGGAAGCTCATAATTAAAGGCTGCACACTGCCTGCGCTCATTCTGGGTGTGAATGCATGCTTGTGTCTTTTTTGATGTATGGTTAAATTTCAGGTTCTTGGATGTGAAATGACGCCGCGTGTATGTAGTGTGTGTGAAACTGAGAGGGGAGTGAGTGAGTGATGGAGGGAGGGGGGGGGGGAGTATGCAGGATAAACCCTATTTGTTCGACTTTATTTGCTAACACACACTCTGAAGCCCGACTTTACTCAGCTTAAGCCCTCAGCTTGTCAACAGGAAATGAAACTTTCTACTTTTTCACTTTTACCGCCTCCTCGTTACCGGGTCAGTGCACTTCACTCAAAAGCGCTGCAGATTCGGAGAGCTGTACGTCTCTCCGAGTATCTTCATTTCTTTACATTTGATTTAAACGTGGATCCTGATCCGTGATTCCTGCCTTCTTACGGAAAGAAAAGTGAGAGATGAAACACAAAATGTTGAAATTGTGTTGTTTTGAGGTTGTGTCTGCAACGTTATCCCAACATCAGTTGATCAAAGTCATTCTAACTTCGGATGGACGACGTCGCAAATCAAACTGACAGCCATTAGAGGTCCTGCTGGGGTTTGTAGATATGGGCAAAGGCAGAGAGGAGGGACATTGTGAGCAGGCTGAAGGGAAGATGACCACCTGTCACTCCAGTTGTCCAGCCTGGATGGCCGTCCTCCGTTCTCAGCTCCATGTCAAAGTGTGTGTGTTTATTGTGTAGGTTGTGGGTGTGTAAGCATGGTGCATTGTGGCTGGAAAGATTGTAGAGAGCGAGAGAGAGAGGCTTCATTGTCTGAGTGTTTCCTCTCCCAGTCCCAGAGGAGAGTCCGGACTTTAGACAGTGTAAGACCTTGAGCTGTGAAACAGAGGTTAGGAAACACACTGGGAGTTCAGGTGCAGATATCCAGCGAGCAGCAGGAACGTCACAATAGCCTGTGTTTCACCTTCCAATCTGTAACCTCATACAGTCGAGGTTACAGAATAGCACTCTGTCTTCTACTGTTCACTGAGTTTTTGTATTTTTAATATGGTTTAAGTCTATCTATCTATCCATCCATCCATCCATCCATCCAATCACTGTCTACTTTAGGTATTGGGTTGGACCCCTTTTGCCTTTGCAACCGCCTTAATTCCTCATGGACATGGATTCAACAAGGTGCTGGATTTCTTAGAGATTCTGGTCCATATTAATATGATGGCATCAGGCAGTTTGTCGGCTGCACATCTCATGATGTGCTCTTATTGGATTGAGATCTGGTGACTGTGGAGGACACTTGAACACAGTGAACTCATAATCCTGCTCAAGAAACCAGTTTAAGATGATTTTAGCTTTATGTCAGCCACAAATATTTGTAAAGAAAAGCTGTGGCATTTAAACATTGATCAGTCGATACTATAAAGAGGCCCAAAGTGTGCCATGAAAATCTCCTCCACACCAATCATAACCACCACCAGCCTGACCTTGACCATGCTTTCATGTTGTTTCTGTCCCTACCATCCTAATGTCACAGCAAAGATTGAGACCCATCAAGCCAGGCGACGTTTTTCTCATCTTCTGTTGTCCAATCTTGGTGAGACTACGCAAATTCTAGCCTCAGGTTCCAGGTCTTAGCTGACAGGAGCACCATCGAGAGTGGTCTTCTGCTGCTGTAGCCCAGCAGTTCTGTGCGTTTAGAGATGCTCTTTGCCATACCTAAGCTGTCCGGAGATGTTATTTGAGTTACTGTTGCCTTTCTATCAGCTTGAACCTCTGGACTCTGGCATCAGCAGTCATTTCTCTTTTTCATACCATTCTCTATAAACCCTAGAGATGGTAGTGCATGAAAATCCCAGTAGATCGACAGTTTCAGAAATACTCAGACCAGCCTGTCTGGCACCAACAGCCATGCCACGTTCAAAGTCACTTCAATCTGTCTCTTTCTGGTGCTTGGTTTGAACTTGAGCAGATTGTCTTGGCCATGTCTACATGCCTAATTGCATGGAGTCCCTGCTGTGTGGATGGCTGATTGGATATTTGCATCAAAGTGCCGTTGAACCGGTGTACCTAATGAAGTGGCCGGTGAGTGTACTATACAGTATATTAATCTTAGATGTAGATCCATTTATGGGTGTATCTGCCTGTTTGTCTATTTGTCTGTCTGTCTCTGTCTGTCTGTCTGTCTGTCTGTTTGTCTGTCTCTGTTTGTCTGTCTGTCTATCTGTCTGTCTGTCTATCTATCTGTCTATCTGTCTGTCTGTCTGTCTCTGTTTGTCTATCTGTCTGTCTGTCTGTCTAACTGTCTATCTGTCTGTCTGTCTGTCTATCTATCTGTCTATCTGTCTGTCTGTCTGTCTCTGTTTGTCTATCTGTCTGTCTGTCTGTCT
>JAOTQY010000023.1:5377771-5387872 GCA_026413445.1 Dolichallabes microphthalmus | reverse complement strand
TGTGTGAGTGTGTGTATGTGTGCCCTGCGATGGATTGGCACCCTGTCCAGGGTGTACCCTGCCTTGTGCCCTAAGCCCTGGATAGCCTCCAGGCCCCCCGGGACCCTGAACAGGATAAAGCGGTATAGAAGATGACTGACTGAATATGACGAAAATGGATAGAAAATGTTTGATAAGGTCTCGTATATGGGCGTTTCCAGTCGCTGCATTCTGATTGGCTAGGAAAATATACTTCCACAAAGGGGCATTTGGATCCATAAAAAACTATCGAAAATGAAACAGCATGATTGGAAAAGGAGTAAATCATGGAAAAAATCAAGCAGCCAGGATCTAAATCAGCAGGATCTGAGTTGTACAGTATTTCAGCTGGAACATTAACACATGCATTTTGGAGATCTTTAAGGCTTATGCAAACTTGTTTAAAAAAGAAGGATAAAATATATGACCATATTATATGTCTCATGCTCAGATATTACTACTTTATATCACATTACCACTGGCCAAAGACATTCACTTTTATGTTTTCACATTAGATAGGTTAACTTTCTTGCTCCGTATGTCTAGAACATGCATTTGATCTTGGCAAGATCCACGATGGTCCTTGGCGTCACATGAGTGATATATCGTAACTTCTTAATGAATGTCAGCTTTCCGACTTGTTGTAATTTTAAACATCTTTAGGCCAAAATTTACACCCAAACCACAACTTTTACAGTATGTCATTAGTTAAACCCACAATCTAATCTTGTTTTCCTCAACACAATCTTCTGTAATAGGTTTTAAAAACAGTCAACATTTTTCATGTGATTAGATCATACTTGGCAAATATATATCAAAATTGCCACCATGTCATAGCAATTTAAGTTGTTTTCCGGCAAATTAAAGCGTGTATAAGTGGAAGTCTGTGTTTGATTAGCAAACTTCAAGACCCTGAAGCCAGAAAATGCTCCATGGTGGATCGTCCGAGGTTTAGACTGGTTTTAACCAACTCTTTTTGTTTGTTTGTTAATTTTTCTTGGTGAGGGTTGGGGCAGTCCTGGGGTTTCCGACGGGTCAACGGAAAATGGTCAAATTTCCTCAAACTGGTTCAAAAGCCAGGAAGTAATTTACATACTCTGTCCTCTGGAACACAGCAACACTAGCCACTAGTGGGTGTCAGAGAGCCCATATATGCTGGACAGGGTGAATAGCTAAGAATTTTACACCATAATGTGATGCCGGGTCAAAAGTAGATGGCAGCTGTAATACGCTATAGAAGAGCTGGCTGGTGGGTGAGGTGGAATAAACACTGTGGTGAACAGAAAAGCATTTCAAAGCATACACAATCCTTGGGGCAAACGAACTAAAACTGTAGTAGGCAATAACAGGTTTATCTCGTGTGTTATATGAGGCTACAGTGCGCAGAGCTTCAGCAAAAATTGCCTGGTCTGGTTTCCAGCTTGTAGGCTGTAAAAGTCTAAATCCTAATTATGCAAAACAAGAAACCGTCAGCTGTGTCAAAAAGAACTATACCAGAAAACTACAGATATTCATTCTCACATAGGCAGAGCTGGTTTTATTTGTTCCACGGCAAAATCACAGCATGCTTATGAACAAAAGTCCAAAAATCTTTCTTCACATCCCAGTGTAATCATTCACACTTCTTCTTCTTCTTTTTTTTTAAACCTCTATTGTGGTTCTTCATTCCTTCAGAAAAGTGAGAAGGTGTTGCAAGAACTGTAACCTGCCGCTGTGCTCAACTGGCGTTTATCCCTGGCTTTTATCTTTTCATCTAGAAAGAGATATACACTAAGACTTACATAAGACATAAGCATTCAAGTTTTATACTTGTGGTTTGCCTGGATATTCAATTTTTTAATATTTATCCTGTCTCTATGGATTCCTCAAGTCGAGTAAAGGCTCTCGGCAGTACTGTTATGTTCCTGTAGGTTCCACTTCACATCTTCAACATTAGACAGCCAGAAAGAAAGAAATTGAGGGATGTAAAGATAGATCACATCATGAAGATGGTTATGATGCAATTAGGGGTGTTTGGTGCACCCTTTGCATATTGATTGTGGTTTGTCAGCTATAAAATGAATTTTGCCTACTTGATGTTGACTGTATAAATGACTCTGTTGATTGTCGCTGGTGGGCTCCCCAGACTCAGGACCTACAGTATAAATCTGTATATCACAGTGGATTATTGTTGGCTATTCCTAGCAGTCCTTCCAATCAGCAGATATTAGCTTCTCTCTAATGGAATATGTGACTTTACACCTCATTCCTGCTTGTGGGGCATCTGGGCCAAGGAATGGTACATGAATACTGATTTATAAAGATTTTTTTGTGTGTGAATGCTTAAAGTGTGCAAATCATGCATCTGGAACCTGCCTTGTCTACCCTGGTCACTCTTTAGTCCCGTTGCCGAAGACGCCGTTTACAGGAGGGTCCAGGTTCCTGATTCAGGAATCTTCAAGTGGTGTTTTTAGGACACCCTACCTACTCTCCAGTACATTCCCTAAAAATTATTCAAGTATTCAAAAGTTTTTCAATAAGTGCTTTATCCTGGTTAGGTGTGAGTGTTTAGGTCTGTTTTAGATCAGAAGCCTATCCCAGGAAGTCTGGAAATGAGAGGGGAATATACCCTGTATGGAATGCCAGTTCATCACATGGAAATTCATGGTTATTCAGTGTAGGAAGATTGTAGGAAACTGGATAACCTGGAAAATATCTATGGACGTAACATACACAGAAGTACCATGTAGACAGGAACCTGTGTCCAGGATTTAAAAAAAATGTGAGGATGGCAATGGTTCTTCTTCCTGTATGTCCAGCAAGACAGCCAGAAAGAGACTGTGTCCCAGTGCTGTTTCCAATGGACACCCTGGCAATTTCCCTTGCACCAATCTGAGTTGAACGCTCAATAAGGACTATGATTGCACATGGCCAATGCATGCCTTTAGGAAGAAATAGTTTTGGAAATGGGAGAGGCATTGAGATTCATATGACATAGACATCCTCTCTTAATGTCTATGTCATAACCATTGCAGCTATTCATTGTGAACTCCAACCTGTTCAGACGTCCTTTAAAGGTCATGAAAAAATTTGACTTCATCTGTGTATAATTTAAAACTGTCTAGCAAAATCTTCAAGTAGGACATGGAGATGCATGCCTTGGTGACCGAAAGATTCTGAAGAGACAAGCTATACTGTAAAATATTATAATCACAAAAAAAATGTGTGAATCTGTCTACAAGTAGGCTCTAGTCCCTGCTGTCCCAGGTACTGTACTGTATGTGCCCTGTGATGTTATCTGAACTGGAAGCTAGCCATCTGATCCTCAGACCAGTTGTTTACTTACCAACCCATTTGGGGGGGGCGGGGGGGGGGGTCCACTTTCTGAGCAGAGGTGGTGGAAATCATCACCTTAAACTTGCCACTATACAAGAAATATCGTGAATTACCACAGCACAAAAGAAGCTTTTAGTGAGGTGAACGTTTTCTTTACGACTTCCATCACTTTGGTGCAGGGCTTGCCTTTGCATATGTTCTCTATAATGGTGTTTCCTGTAACAGATCTCAGGGTGCAGTCCCTCACTCAGCTGAGTGAAAGATCGTATTCTACTGCCTAATGGAGCTATGGTGAACCTGAGATTGCACATCTCTCTCTCTCTCTCTCTGGTTCACACAAAGCCTCCTTTCAGTAATGACATCACCACACTGCAGCCAAGTTCTCAAATCTCCCATATTACTGATCAGATAGAAGTGTTGACCTCACTTGAATAGTCACACACATGGAAGGACACGTGCTCTCTCTCTCTCTCTCTCTCTCTCAAGCACACACACACATGCTTTTATGTAATTAAATTTTTATTCGTTTTTTTCCTGTTTTTTTTTTTACCTTCTCAAATATATTTATTCTTATTACAGTATATAATTTGCTAAATTTGGTCTTCTCATTTGGATTTCTTGATTCAAAATGTACATTTTCATAGTAAATTGATTCAGTAAGCAGGTATGTGTGGTGATTTCATAATGATGGGCTAATATGCAGGAAAATATATATCATAGGAACACAGCATGAAAAATAAAGTCCAAGACACCTGGACGATGAATAAGTGGCCTGGCAGCCTGGTCAGTGTATATTCCTGCCTCGCTCTGGATGCAACCCTGACCAGAATAAAGTGCTTCCTCAACAAGATGCCTAAATGAAAGAATTAATTCAATATTATGTCTGAAGGATTATATGACACAGAGGGCACTTTAACGATCCGTGATGTAAGGGTCCAGTCTGTTAACCACATGTGAGTCACATTTCCAGAAAGGCGCAGATCTTGTCAAAAAAAAAAGAAAAAAAGTTGTCACACAAGCATTCAATATTGGCACAACAATGATCGCCCTTGACATTACATAACCGGCTGATCTTTGGAAAAGGTTGTGTGTGTGTATATATACAGAGTCTGATTAGTGAGCACTAGTCTTGAAGAACTGTACTACAAGACCGCCTTATGTAGATATTCATTATACAACAGATACTAAAGCTCACTATGCGTTTGTGAAATATACAGTAAGTATGCGGTAAGTCAGGTATAAAGTGAGATGAGGAACAATTTGAAAAACAAGATTTCAAGACAGAGACCTAGAGCTCAATCAAGCTTTATTTACATGCGCACCATTTTTATACAAACTAGATTGCAATTCAAAATGGAGTACACAGGAATAAAAATACCCACTAACATCAAGGAGAGAAGTTATTACTACAGGATCAAGGGGTCAAGGGACGAAGATAATAGGTGGGATAAAGTCAGGAAGAGATTACGATAGTGGTAATCGTGTCTGATTCTCAGCATGGACATATACATAACACCGTGGACTTGGGAGGATATTAGGGCTGGCTGGGATACCGATCATTCCCATGGAATATAACTGAGGTGGTGTCATGTTCTCCCACCTAAAAACAAGTAATAATTCGAAAACGAAAAAGTAGAAGAAGAAGCAGAACACATGCAAGGTTGTTCTAAAGAGCAAGGGCCAATTAAAAGATATATCTATATATATTTTAAAATGTGTGAATTTGTGTGATTTTCCAAGCAATGGGCCTCATTTATCAAGCTGGATATGAACTCATTGGTTTATTGGTTACATTTTTTTTTTCTCAAGAATGAAAGCTGGATAATAATTCGATTTTTGTTGGCTTCTGTGCGAGACTTTAAAGTGAGCACTAATCCAACCTTGTGCCATTCCTGTCTCGAGTTGTTGTCACTGCTTAGGATTTCTTCTCATTTCAAAGAGACATAATATAAATACCTGATCTTGACGTCCTCCGAGCATGATATTCCCTATGTGCTATCATCGGTTTCTTCTTGAATTCATCAATCGGGTTTCCTCATGCATTTCTAAAAGGGTGTATTGATTCAAAGAGAGAGGAGATATATATTTTTCCTCCATCTGTTTTCATTTTTATTATGTATCACTGCAATTTGGTCTTCATCACGTGTTTGCCATCCTGCTTTATTGGTGTCAATGTGAGCCAAAAATATCTTTCTTCCTTTTCACCTCCATGAGCTTTCGCTATTATGGAGTTTTGTAGGCGTTGGCCAGTGAAACTCAGCTGTACCATGAATGTGCTGGTTAGTATTTATCAACAAACGCTTGTGCGTACAAAGGAAAATCAGTCTTATGGGACGTTTTGTGTAAATATGTCCGGAATTTGAAGCCGGGGTGTGTCCATATACAAAAGATTGATAAATCAGGCCCGTTATGAATCGAAGGTAGAATTTGTTCTTATGGACTTTTCTGGTATGGTAATGTAAGAAATAAGAATGTCCATGAAGAAGACGACACAATTGTTCATTTTCACAACACCTACAAACTATTACCTGGTTCGTGTACATGGAGACTACTTTTGTGACATTTTGGATCTAAGGGTATTTTATAATCTCGAGTGGTCCAAAGCGCTCTCACAGCATTTTCAATACTTGTACTGTGCCATCACAACGTTACATGACTCAAAGCAGGATGTTTGTACATTATTCACACAATGCATATGCACAGTTACATACATGCATAGTGGTGCGAGACAACACAGAACACTGGGGATTTCATTCGTTTTTTTTTTTTTTTTTTAATATAACTGTAAGAAAAGCTAAGCTTTCCAAAACAACAAAATCTCATTCGAGACACCAAACAAACCCCACCCCGAAATTCTTTTGTCGCTTCCTGTTTTTAGGAGCTTGTTGCCTGTGTCGAAATGCACACATTCCCTTAACATTTCTCACCGTCAAGGAAACGTATACAACCAGGTTGCAGTTAGAACTGAGCGGGGACCTGAATTTTCTTTCTAGTTAAAACTTTTTTTTTTTTTTATGGTAACCCCTTTTCAACCCTGAGCCATGGTGATGATATAGTTTGCATATAGAGTCAGGAAGTCTCTAAATTCAACTGTGTTTTTCCACGTGATTTTGGCTACCAGCATATCTCCAACATGTTCAAGTAATTTGGCAAATATACAAATGCTAGCTTATTTGTTTTTGCTCAGTAAAGATGGCTTCCACAGGGAACGTCTACCCACCACTGAATGCTGCCATAAGCTATGGTAATTGTGGATGCTTTGTCCTTCAAGCCTTGGGAACACACACATGGCCCAACACTGATTATGTAGCACCTGGTATGGCGTGGAAATGTTCACAATGCAAGAACATTTTTTATTAAGTTCTTAATTTGGCTACAATGATATGCAATAGCCCAGAAGTCGTGTTACAACTAGCTAAAAATGATCCTTCCACCAGCTAAGCTCTCTCTTAGAAGCATTTACTGTACATACGAGTTAGAACTTTTCTTTTTTTTTCCTTTCTTTTTTTTTTTTTTTTAGTTACATACAGTACAAACAAACAGTAAGGAATCTTTCTTATTGTATTTTTGTGCTACAATATTGTATTATTTCAGTTCTGATATTAAGCTACTATGTCAAATTAGGAACTGATTACGCCGCTGATCAAAACTGAAACTGGAGGCGGAACCCAAAGTGCACCGAGTCGAAACATTACTCAGTCTCAGAGTGTTACTTTTGAAATTTAAACTCATGTGTAAATTCTCACTCTCAGTTTGAGTAATGTGTTATTAAAGTGTAAGTGCTTGCAGATGACATTTGACAACAAACCACAAGGAAGTCGTAGGAAGTTTTTTGTTGTTCCGTAGCACACGAAACCCTTCTATTTTCTGTCCAAACCAAGTGATTTTGAAGATTGTTTGGGGGAGGAGTTTAAAAATAAGTGTCTGTTCATCAAAAATGTCTTTTTAACTCCTGTGTGGGTTCTGGTGTGTTTCCTGTACTTAAGGTAAGATTCTCCAGAGCTGTAGGCTGTAAACAGGCATAGGTTCCAGTGCTCGATGGTGGCGGCAGGCTTGGCAATGGATGGCATGAGTCCATGATGGATGGAAATTTTTCTGTGGGTTTTTTTGTTTCGTTTTATTTTTGCAATGCAAGTGTGAGCCTGAAGCAGAAACAGAGTGAAAGAAATCAGTTAGTTATGCTGTATAGACTTCTATGTCACTTTCCCAGTGGATCCCCCCCCCCCCTTGTGCTTGACTCCACTATGTCACTGTCTCCGTTACACTGAAATTTGAACAGATGCTATACAGGCAAAAGTACATGAAAACCTCAGTATTGTATACCCTATTCCAAAACTACTGCATTCCATGAGAGAAGGGATTTGTGTTCATTCAGTTCAGCTACAAGAGCATCACTAAGGTCTGGCACTGACGCCAGGATGTCAAGGAGGCTCCACCTGACATGTGTTGAGTTCTGTCAGGTCTCTGTGCTGGACACTTGAGTTCCTCCACTTCAACTGTACCATGCCATGGTATCATGCTGGAACAGGTTTGGACCTCTTATTTCCAGTAAAAGAAAATCTCAATACTACGGCATACAAAGACCACCATTTGCCTCCAAGTATGTAGCAGCACAAACTTTTGGCCATCAAATTTTATAGAGTTTAAGTAAAATCTGGTGGTGACTAAAATATGTTCTGCATCCTTCTGCCATTTATATTTGAAACAATACATCCAGAATGCATTTCACACCAGTTTATATTTTGAAACTTGTCAAATCATACAATTTTACTAACCTTTAAAATCACTTTCAGCCAGGCACCCAGCTTTGTTTGGACTGCGTCGTCCCATTGAAGCTGCCAACAGGGTTCAGGCTGACGCTATTTTGCACCAAAGCATCAAAGTTAAAGTCTAGACCGTCAGCATCCATTAAGTCTGAGCGGATTATGGAATCCATGTCACAGTCAAGACTTGCGTTGAAAATGTCCAAGTCCAAGTCTGTGGGAAAGCGTTCTGTTCCAGAAACCCCCATTCCGTTACTGCCATTCAACCCGGAGTAAACAGAGGTCTCACTTAGCAAGATGGAGGACTGCTGCTGAAGATGCTGCTTGGCAGATACCACGTTATTAATCTCGTTCGCCAGGCTTGGGTGACCATTTTTGGGGAGCGAGTGCAGTGATGCCTGGGTGTTGGAGCCCTGATGATGTCGGTTGTTCTGGAGAGGGCTGCTCTGACCTTTGAACCCAGAACCGAATGATGGCATCATAGGGTCTTTGGGGTGCATGAGGCCATTGCGAAGACGGGAACTCTGAGAAGCAACGGCTGCACTGGTTTGTGATATGAGTGGGTCAGACTGTGTCATCATGACATCGCTGTGGCTGTGGGAGCCCAGTGAGTCAGAGTTTAGCAGCTCCTGAAGCGTGGTGTTCCCAAAACGAGAAATGCTTGAGAAAGACGCTTGTTTGTTCTCCTGGATCGTCTGCATGGGTGTCTGTCTTAACGCTCCAGCAGAGGGGCCGAAAATGGAATTACCAAACCCTCCACTACTACTGGCACCATTTGGTGAGGAAGAGGAGGAGCCTGGAGTGGAAGTGGTGCTCCCGAATGTGAAGGTAGAGCCATCTTGACTTGCCTGTGTTGATGGTGCAAGTGCTATGTTGTCCAAGAGGTCATCCATAAGGTTGTCAGTTAGCCCATCATTGAGGTTCATCGTGCCTAGTCGTGGAAGCTCAGCCGGGCATTGTTTGGAGTTTGAGGAAGATGAAGAAGGAGGCGAAAGGCTGTTGGAACTTGAGTAGATCATTGGTGAGAGGGGTGGGTCCAACTCATCGTCTGGAACCTCATCCAACTCTGGATTGGCTAAGATTGGTGACAGACGGCCACTTATTGTGCTAGCATTGGAGTTTGTTCGTGACCGAAAGTCAGTCCAGCAGGAATCCAGTTCATCACTGCTACGGGATGTAGGACTACCTGGCCACTTGGACAGACCCCCAGCAGACACGTTCTCTACCGATCCCTCCTGGGCAGCCTGTAACGCTGCCTTCTTTTTTGCTGCACGTCCACGTGCACTCTTGGTGTACTTGTTTCCGTTGTCCATGGAGACTGCGCGGCGACGTGGTGCCTTGCCTCCTCTTCCTCCTTCAGGATTTATCATCCACCATGAGCTTTTTCCAGTTCCCTCGTTCTGGACACGGACGAAACGGCTGTGTAGAGACAGGTTGTGCCTGATGGAATTCTGTGCCAGGAAAGAGAAACAGATGAGATTAGAAATAGATCCTAATGACTAATGACAGATGAGATTAGAAATAGATCCTAATGCAAGTTGCAACATGGAACCTCCATATTTTTAACTACCCTTATGATTGAACAACAGTGTTTAGAGGACAATGTATGAAACATCTGACCCATACAACCCAGTGAGGTAAGAGACAAAAATAATGTCTCCTTCAGAGTAGACCAAGACACCATAGGAGACAGAAACTGGATCAGCAGTACTTTTGAATATTAGTTTGTAAAGTTTCAAACAGTGGCACCTACAATGACAACAACAACATAATGACAATTAGCAAGGTGCTGGGCCTTCATAAGAGCTGTTACGCATCTTGGCATCAATCCTACAACTCTCAGGAACTGAAGAGATATGCCCTCAGGGCAGCAATGGTGGTAGATTTTGCTGGGGCAACGCGCATATTATTAGTATATTAATATTTTCTGTTAAAAAGTCCGATCTAAGTAAAGCGCTCGCCCTATCATCCGGAGATCGCTGGTTCGAACCCCGGGTGATGCTGT
>JAOTQY010000023.1:5329238-5339497 GCA_026413445.1 Dolichallabes microphthalmus | reverse complement strand
CCAAAGATATGCAGGTTAGGCTAATTGGCGTTCCCAAATTGCCCGTAGTGTGTGAATGGGTGTGTGAGTGTGTGTGCCCTGCGATGGATTAGCACCCTGTCCAGGGTGTACCCTGCCTTGTGCCCGAACCTTCCTGGGATAGGCTCCAGGCCCCCCGTGACCCTGATCATAGGATAAAGCGGTACAGAAAATGAATGAATGAATGAATAAATTCATCTTTACATGTTTCTCTCATTTTATAGATACGTTTTTTTTTTTTTTTTTTTACGGTCACGGGTGGTCGTTTAAGCATAAACGCCATTAAGGTCATTAAGCACTGCATATCGTACTGTGTATGAGACAAATAAAATGTGAATTTGAATTTGTATTTGATTTGCATATGTTTACGATGCATGACTGAGCAAAATCACATAAGCAGAGTGCTGTTATACGTCATGGGGTGATTCAGCCAATCATGGGTAATCACGAGTGATCAAACCGCTACGATGTGTGTGAAATTGCTTCTATAAAACGGTTCTATTGGTAATAAAATGGAGTAACTGACATTTCAGAAAGAGGTCAGCAAAATATTTTGGTTAGATTTTGGTTAGAATGTGTTTATGGGAGACGACTGGAACTGGGTGAACCTGGACGAGCTCCAAAAAAGTGGCTTACCTTCTGGCGGTCGGTTGGACGTGGCCACCAGCACCACGCCACATGTAAACAATCCCTCAAACAGCTGCTTGAGAATCATGGCACTGGCGATGTCAGTCACCTAACCAAACAACACCAAGAGAAAGCTGCATCTTACAAATCATCAAATACAGGTGAATATTTCTTTACACTGACTTTCTACACTTCTAGAGTGAGAAAAGAGCTTCCCTAACTGCTGGCGCAAATCCAGAGCAGCAGTTATCTATTTCTTTCTTTCTTTATTTTATGGTCTTGTGTTATGAGACGATGGGAGCGGTCCCAGGTGGACAGGCTGAGGATGAGCAAAAGGCCGCTCCTTTGCCTTGAGCTAATTACCACGATTGTGATCGTCTGTGTGTGTGTGTGTGTGTGCATGTGAACGCATGAATACCAGGTGTTTCAGACTGTGAGCCTTGGCCGAGGTCCATTGACCACCACACAGAAACACAAAGCCTCTCCACCTGATGGCAAAATGGCCACGCTGCGCCGCAGCTTTCTGTCGGTGATCAGGACAAGTGTCTCGAGGTGGCTCAGATGAGCTAATCAAGTCAGAGCGGGCCGGACAAAGCCACAGAATGGAATGATAAATAAATTAATGCATAAATTAATAAGTAAGTAAGTAAATAAATAAATAAACAGCACGATATGAGGCAAAATCAGCGGCACAATGGCTGCCAGATGGCCACACATACACACGTATGTACACACAAACACACACAGATGCGTTCCCATTGTGTTCTTAAGGGCCTGGCATGGCCGTCCCTGAATCCCGGCGGCGCGGGGGGACGAGTGGTCCTTTCATTATCATTCTCATCATCGTCATTGTCATTATTATCATTTAAACGTTGCCTTTTTCACAGCAGCGAGCTGTCGCCTCGCACACATCTGCAAAAACACAGGAGCTGCTGACCCTCTGAGAACAAAAGGAGCCCTTTAGTCAATAACCCACAATGAGATCCTCTTCCTTTCATATTCCACCTCTCTCGCTCGCTCTTCATCCCTCTTTCCCGTCCATCTTTCGTCTTTCCGTTCCTGCAAGCCTTTGTGTTTAATATCCTGTCGATATGAGCAATATTTTTGTCCGCGTGTCCCTGAGTGCAGTCTATAGCAAGTGCATTCTAAGTTGTCCTTCAGTCAAATAACAGATTCTTCAGGTTTCTCTTCCAGGGCCTACTGTACATTTTTATGGGGGCTTTATTGAGCTGCCTTATTCCCCCCCCCCCCCCTCGGGGAGGACTGGAGACATGTTTTTGTCGTGTAGTCCATCGCCCTCGCACATTGATGGACGCTATTTGTAAAAGGGGACATTTAAGACAGCCATACCCTCAGCATATGTTGTTTTTCTTGTACTGAAGTGCTCTCTTCTTTTGCATATTAAACCTTAGGCTCTCAATGTAACCCCATTAGCATCTGTACTTTTGAGCAAGTGTGTCTGTGCGAGGGGGCGTGCTACAAAGATGAGGTGCTGCCTAAATTGGATCACATGCCCTTTTCAAAGGAGTCATTTAATTATGACCTTTTCATCTGTCCTTTATTTGTTTTTTTGTTTGTCATGGATGGCACAAGCGTATGCACAACACACACACACACACACACAGTCAGGGGGTATTGATTGCCCGTTTGAGCAGAAAAAAAGCCGCGGCGCCGTTGAGGACGACCTCAAAAACAACGGCACCAATATTCAAATGAGCATCCAATTACGCCGGCAACGAGTCACTTTTGTGCGGTGCACACGGGTGCCAAATTACGCTCTTTTGATCTTAAACCTTTATTTACTCGAAGCTGGGCGATGAGTAATTTCGGCCCCCAAGGCTGAGACAATGCCTTGAGCGGTTGCGCTTTCTTTCTCTCGTCCTCGCTTTCCCTCTCTCCCTCTCTCCCTCTCTACATATATATCTCTTGGCCCTTCTCTCAATACCTTGTCTTCATTAAGGCAGCGAATGGGGCACAAAAAGGGGAAGACTACAAATTACTGATAATGACGCCGCACTAATGAAGAGAACGAAGAAATTTCATTAGCATTTAAGAGGCGAGGATGCGCGCGACCCGCCGCGGCTGCTCTCCATTACCCCTTCACTTAAGGGAGCGAGAGGGGCCGTCTGAAACCCAATGCCTCATCTGCATGCCTAAGTGGCTGCGGCTCCTGATTGGTAAGGGTCCATCAGGCTCCTAATTTATGTATCCCAAACAAAACACAGGGGACGAGAGTTCCCAGTTGGTCTTCGCCACGATCCACAAGTGCAGGATGCACACGGGCAGCGAGGCCTGACGGATACACTCGAGTTGTGTTTGTTCATGTTTGAACATGCATACACATGGGAAGATTTCCAATACAAGAAGTCATGTGTATCGAAATGATAAGATTTCAGTTCTGAGTTTCTTGAGAATTCTTTAAGGAATAACACACATCATTCTGTAAGTTATTATACAGCATCGTTTCTTATTCAAAATCTCCACTGTTACTCTGCATCACTGCATTTGTGCTCTCTGTTAGAAACGAATGCAATATCATGTTTAATAAGTCACATGGCTTGTACTGTACAGTGTCTGTATTCAGGGTCTGGACTCCACTAGATGGCTCCAAAATGTATAAAGATGTCGACTTTGAATTCAGTAAAGAATAATTTTTTGAGAATACTTTAGAGAATACAATTCTTGTGCAAAGTGGATCTCTTCTAAATTTTCACGCACTGCGATATCATGACAATAAAGTGTCGCGCATCATTTCACTGGTGTTCACAAAAAAAAACAAAACAAAGAGGAGCAAGAACAATTGTAGAGAAACATGATCTCTGACGGGAGAGTATTACTATGCCGAGTACTAGTAGCGACGCGACATTATACAGCACGCATGCTTTATTTTGCATTTCAATGTAGTTATTTCCATGCTAACGATCTAACAAATTGGCTTTGTGTTTTTTTTAGTTCTTGATTCACCAAACACCTGTTGATCGCCTCCACCCACGCGCAGCCCTGAACACCTTCTGCGACTCCTCAGCCTGCCACCCTCCTCACCTGAAACTCATCCAGGCATAAGAGGCAGGTTTCTGCACCCATCTCCATAGCAACAGAGAAGACGGGGTCGGACGCTGTCAGTTCGCCCGAGCTACGTTTCGGCAGACTCGGCTTCAGCCGGTGGATCTCTGAAACCAAACGATTACAGTCACTTTCCATGAAAGTAAATTAAAAGGATTAGAGAACTACACATAAATAAAGCATTTATATAATAGAGTTGCCTACAATTCTTGTGCCTCTTAAAAAAAGAAAGCAAAATGCATATAGGGCAGAAGCTGTAAAGTATGATATAAGAGAACTTACTTCTGTGGACGTCTAACATAAAGGCGTTAAAATGAAGTCTTTTTTTCCTAGGATTTTTTACATTGGAGTAAAACATGTCCATTAGCATCGTTTTTCCAGTGCCTTAAAAAACGAAAACAGGTTAATACAAGTATGCAGTGATGTACGGTATAACAGAATGTTACAGCTTAACACGCTGTTCCTGAACCGGTGACTGCAATAAGACAGCGTGTTAATCACGTGATTTCTGGTAATGCTAATCAAAGTTCTGTGCATTAACGTGAACCTTTACCGGTTGCTGTTATAAATGTAATGAACTCACCAACACCGCCATGAATGTAGCACCCCCGAGGGGGAAGTGGCTTTGCACAATCCTAAAAGACAACACATCGGAAACATTCATAAATGAATAAAGTCATAAAATACAATACTACATCATTTTCTATTAATCAGCTCTAAAGGCTTACAGGTTGCAAAATTATTGTTTTTTTTTTTTTTCCCCCAGTCAGCTTTTGAATGCATATTTTGTAACATTGCTCTCCTGGTAGAACCAGGTACTTCATGGAGGAGGAAACAAGATCGCATGTATCCGAACAACAGAATGCATTCATCAATCTTTTAAAGTATCAAAATAGTGCAAATATTGTTGCATACCGAACCAATCTAAAGATTTTCAATGGATTAATTAAAGTTTAGAATGTGAACAAACAAGTCAATCACTCACAAATTGTCAGGCACATGCACAGTATAACTGATTTGCATTTGGCAACGCCCACAATACTCTATAAAAGGCAAAGCTCACAGACCTGAAATGACAACTGAAAGGCAAAACTTTCTCAGTGGCAGAACTGGAGGTTATTTTGATATATATTATTAAACACCAAATTATATTATTTGAAATATATTATTTAACACCAAATTATAGAAAAGATGTTAAAATATCTCTGTGACTCTCATCGTTGGATTTATGGAGGCATTTTCCTTGCACTTAATATTTATTCAGTTAACGTTATTAATATCAAACAGGCATCAAAAATTTACTTACATTTGTGAGTAACTAAAAAGACACAATCGATTAAAACTACCAGCGTAATCCTGATATAAAAGTGATTTCTATGAAGCCAATCAATTGAAGGTTACATTAGTCAGCCTTCTCATGCATTAATTTGCATCCATTCAAGAACATGATCCGAATAGGAACGTATTTTTCACAATATTTCCACAAATGCCAAATTTCTTGTAGAAATGCTTTTATGAATGATGTATGAGTAAATCTGTTTGTATCCAGGATCGATATTCCTAGAGCCTCTGGAGGAAAAAACAAAACAAAAAAAACTCCTCACATTCTAACAGACCCTTCGTCATATTCATCATACAGTATGTAACAGTGAGGATAATGATCTTTCCTAAAACCACATTTAGTTTTAATGCTAAACCTACTTGACAAAACTCTATTTTGTCTGAAGATTAAGGTCCAGTTTGATAGCAGAAATGTGCCTTTGTGATTTTAGATCTGGAGACTTGGTTCGACTCAAATGATTGCAAATCTATACCTGCGAGCCATGAAGAAATGTTTCGCATCTTTATGCGTGGGGGGTAAATTACACTTGCGTCCTTTTCCGATCAGGTTCATTACTGCTCCGGTTGCTTTAAGCTTCGTAATTATTGGGTATTTTCAGCCTTGCGGCTATTTTTATACCCGCATGTTTTATAACTGCATGTTATTTTTTTTTTTATAACTGCATGTTTTATAACAGTGGACTCACTTGGGTATAATTTCATTTATGTATTTGCAATCATTCTCATGTTGATAAATGAAGGGACGGGAGTTAAACAGGAAGTCACGGACAGTAAGTTAGGAGGTCATTTGTTCTAAAGATTTCTAAAACCACAGGTCTGTTAAAACAAAGACAAAAGGTCTCCAACATTCAATTCAATTCCATTTTATTTGTATAGCGCTTTTAACAATTGATATTGTCGCAAAGCAGCTTAACATCACAACTATCATACACTGAAGTACTGGCAAAGTAGGTAACATCCTTATGACTTGTTGTTGACTTCTAGAACTCCCAGGATGAAGTGACTGAAGGCATCTTTTTTTAACAGTGCTCCCAAAGTTCACTTGGCATGGGTGGCGTTGTTTTGGGGGATGGAACCTCTTCCAGGGAACTAAGGACATGAGGCGCAAGCACTTGCTCACACACCCAATCGTACTGAAAATGCCAAATCAGCCTACAGTACATGCCTTTGTACTGTGGGAAGAAAATGGGGTAGTTCACATCTAATGACTGCATTATAGAATTTAAGCTCTTTTATTTAAATCTGAACAAAACTGTTAGCGGAATTTCATTCCCCTCCTTCATACTTCATGCTAATCCATGATTTAATTACTCCGTGAAGAAAGAAGTGACCCGTCTGACTCTCCGCGCGGCTCCACAAACAGGCACGGAGTACTAATTGAACAGCTCATGTAACTCCTGATATTTTGGAGCAGACAGGCATAAATTATTTTGATGTCATGAAAAAGCGTACAGGCGTACAGTCTCATCTTCCAGCAGATAAATATGTATTTTGGGTGTGCATGACTGATTTCTAAAGAGTAGGTGACAATTATTAAAGATAATAGAAAACATTATGCTGCTGAAAGAACCTCGCACCTTGCAGGACCGCTTGACCTGTTAACGTTCATGTAATACAAAAATCAATTCATCTGCTAGAACGTCACACATCTCTCTGTCCTCCCTGTCTTTCTTTCACATTTACACACACACACACACAGTTACTGTACACAGTTGAATATGCCGTAAATCCTGTAAAGGGTGAATAATAAAGTCAGACTGAATATGCACATACTTACACTCATATCTTTTCCATTCAGGACACATACCTTGTCACTGTCCCATTCCTCTACTTTTTCGTCTTTATTCTTTAAAGCACCATCCTTTACTCCTTCCTCAGGTTTAACTCTATGCTCTAGTTTGAAAATTCTTGACGCTATGGCACTACCGTCCGTCCTGTTCTCTTCGATCTTTGGACAAGATAGAGGAAGGTTGGTATATCTTTCCATCTCGCCATGCAGCTTCTCAAGCTGCCAAAGTGCAGCCTTCTGTAGGCCGTCTTCAACGAGCAGCCCAGAGCGCACCAGTTGGTCACAGTGAGCGATGGGCCCAACATGTCCGGCGCAACCGGGGCTAGTCGACAGGTATCTGGGTTTCTTAGCAGTCCAGCAACCTGGAAGAAGATTCCAGATAGAGTAACTTGGAACTGACTGGGTCAATGCTGGAGCTTAATTATGAATCATAATGTTTCAACCATCCTGACCACCAGGTGCTGATTTGTTTGGGGACCACTATAATCCTGTCACTACAAGTAGCAATAATAACCTTGTAGAACTTTAAAAAAAATAAAAATAAAAATAAAAAACACTTCTTACATTGCACTCTCTCTTGGGAAGCGACACTGCTCTAGCCACGATAATGACATCCATCACCCATTCATAAATTCGAACAAGAAAAAGGACTCTTGCTATGGACAAAATCGCAAGACCCATTTAAAAACTACACTATTGTCAGGTGCATAAGGTCTACCATTGATCCTTAGACTATCTAGTCTGTTGTTTTTAAAGAAAACTGTGACCTGAAGCTGTATAGAAAAGCCTCCTGAATGCTTCCACAGGCTTTGTATGCCTTTAGTTATGTCAGGTAGAACAAAAGTACTGTATATATAAGGTGGCAGGATTATTCCTGAGATGTCATCTCCAATGAAGTTATACAGGAGAAACTCAAAAAATCTTGCAAAAGTCCATTTATTTCAGTAATGCAACTTAAAAGTTTAAATTAATATATGAGATAGACTCACTACATGCAAAGTAAGACAGTTCAAGCCGTTATTTGTCATAATTGAGATGATTATGGTTTACAGCTTATGAAAATCCCAAATCCACAATCTCAGAAAATTTTTATATTGTGAAAAGTTTCAATACTCTAGGCTCAAAGTGTCTACTCTAATCAGCTAATTAAGCCATAACCCTGCAAAGGGTTCCTGAGCCTTTGAATGGTCTCTCAGTCTGGTTCAGTAGGAAGCACAATCATGGGAAAGACTGCTGACCTGACAGTTGTGCAGAAAACCATCATCCTCCATTACATTTAGGCATTTGGCAGACGCTCTTATCCAGAGCGACTTACATTTTTTATCTCATTACAACATCTGAGCAGTTGTGGGTTAAGGGCCCAACAGTGGCAACTTCGTGGTTGTGGGGTTTGAACCTGGGACCTTCCGAACCGTAGTCCGATGCCTTAACCACTGGCCCTTCCCTCCATAAGGTAATAAAAAGTAAGGCCATAAAAAGTAATTGCAAAAGAAGTTGGTGTTCCCAAAGTGCTGTATCAAAGTGCATTGGTAGAAAGTTATGTGGAAGGGAAAAGTGTGGAAGAAAAAGGTGCACAAGCAGCAGGAATGACCGCAGCCTTAAGAGGACTGTTCACAAGGAGTGGACTGAGGCTGGAGTCAGTGCATCAAGAGCCACCACACAGACGGATCCTGGACATGGGCTTCAAATGTCCTTTAAAGACTAAAGAAAAAAAGAACTGGTCGTTGCTCAGTGGTCCAAAGACTTCTTTTCTGATTAGAGTAACTTTTGCATCTCATTTGAGAATAAAGGACCCAGAGTCTGGAGGAAGAATGGAGAGGCACACACTGCAAGATCCAGTGTGAAGTTTCCACAGTCTGTGTTGATTTGGGAAGACATGTCATCTGCTGGTCACCGCAGCAGACTCCCTGGGGATTGTGGAGCACTTCATGCTTTATTTTATGTTCATAACAATGTTTGGTCAACTAGGTTTTTTTTTTTTTTTAAGAAAGTTTTTATTTGTATTATTAATAGGAATAAATACTATAAATTATGATAATTAATATTTTTTGTACAAATAATATTAGATAACACTTTTAAGTGCCCCTCCCCCAATAACTTTCTTTTGGTATAAGGAAATAACTGAGTACTATTATTATTATTATTATTTCTCACATGCTTACTCACAGACTGAGGTTTCATGAAATGATTCTCAATAAGAGTATGTGGTTGACAGTTTATATCCGTTCAGTATCTCATTTAAAGACTTCAAACGGAATTTATTTTATTATTATTGTGCTTACCTGTTACTAGCTCACAAATGCCTTTAGAAATACATTTATCTTTACAATAACTCAGACTGCTCCTTGCTATGGCCGCCGCCATGTTATTGTTTTTTTTAATGGTTTATCTTTTTCAAAATAGTACAACTTTATACGAAATAAAAGTTTCATTATTGTTGCGGTTGTTTGTATTATTATACTAAATAACTATAAACACATTTAAGGAAGAACTGTATCTTGAATTATATCTGTCTTGTTGTTGTTTTTTCTTGATAAATGACTTTATGTTTTGTAGAAATCAATGGCAGTGTTTCATAGCAAACATGTTGAGGGTTGGAACTCTAGTGCACTAGATAGACCTATGAGTTCCAGCTCTACGTAGTGCTCTTGTGCAGGCAGGATGGGGTGATTTGTAATGCGGCCTGAGTCCCGGCGTCATCTGCGCCTCAGCTGAGCGGAAGTGCCAGGCTGAAGGTGTTAGCAGGGGGAGACAGATGATGGCGGATACCATAGCGGACACACGGAGGCTCTACTCCAAGCCACAGAACCTTAACGATGCCTACGGACCTCCGAGCAACTTCCTAGAGATCGACGTGAGCAATCCGGAGACGGTGGGAGTCGGACGGGGCCGATTCACTACATACGAGATCAGACTGAAGGTGCGCAAGCGACCTGGTTAGCATGTTAGCTCGGTGCTGCTCGTACTGCCGTCATCTCTGTCCGGGTGTTTTTAGTTCTATAACCACGGTCTGTCAAGACAACACGTTTATTTATGAAAATAACTTTTAATAAACAACACAACCATAAACACGATTCTGAATTTCTAAAGCAAATCACAACATAAACGACGAAGTGTCTGCGTTAGTTTCCTTATTGTTGACATGCTATCGCTCTCTGTATTCAGGGGAAAGTATTCAGTTAGTTGACGCATATTCAGAAAGTTTCCGCATGACGTCACATATACATATGCAGGGCGTAGCAAGCTTTTCAAAAGTGTGGGGGATGAATGTGATTTGTTTGTTAACAATAAAAATGATGAATACAATGACAGAAGGGTACAAAAGTTATTAACATACAAGATATAAAAGCTTTCAATTTAAATGAGTGATAGAGATACTAAAAAACACACTCAGAACACACTTGCTAGACTTGCTAAAGAT
>JAOTQY010000023.1:5307389-5318051 GCA_026413445.1 Dolichallabes microphthalmus | reverse complement strand
AATGAATGAATGAATGAAATGGTGAAAAGTGCGCCCTCCTGTGTTAATAAATAGTTAATAAATACTGGAGCTACAGAGAAGTATTATGCAAAACAAACTAGTACATTTTCAATCAGGTAAAATCGTAATGCTAATTAATCGTTTAAGGATTAATAGTTAACTGAAATAATTACCTGTAATAAATCACAGCCTGTTTTTTTTTCGATTCACAAATTCACAAACATTTTTTGTTTCAGGTGGTCGTTCCTCCTCTGCCAGGGAAAGCTCTGTTCAGGCAGCTCCCGTTCCGTGGCGACGACGGCATTTTCGACGACTCGTTCATCGAGGAGCGGCGGCAAGGCCTGGAGCAATTCCTCAACAAGTAGGTTTCAGAAGTCCTCAGAAAACCAACAGGTGTCAGGTGTTCAAGTGGTTAATGACCCTCTGTGCTAAAGTCTGTAAGCGATATTTCACCCAGAATCGATGTGGGTAATTACAAACGCTGTAAGGAATTAGGTTTCGTTTTATTGTGTGTGTGTGCGCGTGTTTGTTGTATTATTATTGTTGTGTTTTCATTTCTTTTCTCCTAGAAGGTTGAGGAGAAGTAAAATTTTTAGTCCAGATCTCAATTACAATTGGCAGAAATCTTACAGAAAGAAATGTTTTTAGTGTTGCCTCCCCATCTGTCTTTTCTTTCAGTTCAGAAGTAAACTTTCTGTAAAAAAAATAATAAAATCCTGGTACTAAGTTGCGAAACATGTCATTTAGCCAGCTGCAAGATGAATCCTGTTGGTCCGAAAGTTCTAAATTATTATTATTGAAATCCTGAAACTGAGCTCTCTGCTTTTTCTCTCTCATTGTATCAGTGACAAAGAAGCTCGGTAGCCGGGTCGCTGAAACGGGGCCGGAATGCTTGTAAAAGCTTGTAAAAAGAATGAGCAGTAACAATACCGTCTTCCTCTCCTGAAGTTAATCTGAAGTTTCTTAGGTTGAAGTTAAACAGAGGATCGGATTTTCTCCCAAGCTTTTCCTGTCAGCTGATATCTCTACTTTCTCTCTCGTTTATTTTTTTATCCCCCGTCCTCATAATTACCTAGCAAAGGATCGAAACTGATGAGAGGCCGCGAGTGCACCCGGCTTTACTTTTTTACATTTGTTTTATTTTCGCTGTGTAATTTATGATAATTGCGAGCGAAATTACAGCCGTGCGTTCCTCTTCCCCGCAGGATGTTGCGTGCACCCGTGCTTATTTTTTGATCCGAGGTGCCGTTCCCCCGGTGCTGGAGACAATAAAAGTTACAGTGCGATTGTAATTATTTGCTGTGATTGCAGACTTTGCTGTTATCTTTGTTTCATGTGCAAATGTGTCGTCGCTACCTGTTTGAATTTTAATACCAGCCGAGCCGCTGCAAATTAGGTTTGGAGACGGAAGCAATACGCGAGTAATTAAGACAGGCTTTTTTTTTTCTTCTTCTTCTTTTCCTCCGCCTTTCTTAACAAAAAAAAATTCCTGAATTAAATGTCATTGTTCATGGTTAATAACACTTAGGGGTGCATGCGTGGCGGAGACGCACGCCGCGTGCACGCAGGAGACTCGCTATGTGATTACGTGCATTCGAGATGCGTTTCCACCTTGTCTACAACAACTTGTGTAGTTTTGTAAGTTGGAAGAAGTTAACACCGAATGTTAGAACTCTCTGTAATCGCAACGTTACTCTGTTTACTTCACACCATATATCACTGTATATAAGCTTTTCTGTACAGCATCGCTTCGGTTAGCTGATGTTTGAAGGCATTCGTTTAGCCACAGCTCCTTTCAGATCCGTTCTTGAGGTCATGGTTGATGTCTTTCATTCTCAGCAGGATGTAGACACTCACCCGAGTGCTCCAGAACGCCGGACTGCTCAAAGTTCTGCTTTTATACAGTCACTTCCTGATACTTACCTGATCCTGTGCATGTCGTCAAGAACAGTAGGAAGGGTGTAACAGGGTGTACCTTTTTTTTTCCGAAAATATATATACTATAAACCATAGAATTGCTTGAATTTACTTGCAAAATTAAAACCTTTTACAGGGTGTTCATATTGATTAGGTTAAAGATTTCCACGTGCACAGACTCTCCTCTCTTTCTCTCTCTCTCTCTCTCTCTCTCTCTCTTTCTCTCTTGTCCATCTCTTTCTTTCTCTCCCATCTCTCTCCTTCCTGTCTCTCTTGTCTGTCTCCTTGTCTCTCCCACTCACTTACGCCCATCTTTCTGCCTCTCACATCTCTGTCTCCCCTCCACCCTCTTTCCCATTTCTCTCATCCCCTCTCTCCCTCTCTTTTCTCATTCTTCCTCCACCCCCTTCCCTGTAAAGATCATATTGGTTAAGGATCTATTTAATTAAAAGAATCAAAATGAGTGGAATATAACATTTCATATGTCACGCGGCCATTCCAGGCTGAAAAGAAAAACATTCAGTCTTACCCCTGGGGCAAGTTGTTTATTCCTCCTATTTCTGCCTCCTGTACTGATCATGCTTTGGGGTTTTACAGGAAGTGACTAGTCCTCTGTGACTGCAGGCTAATATCAGGATGTGATTCCGTGTTTGTTTCTGGAAAACAAAATTGACTGTTCCCCTTTGTCTTTTTGTCGAAGAAACACAATTTTTTGTCTGTGTTTCACTGTGGACTTTGTGAGTTCAGTTCTTATGTGTTTTTGTACATCTGCTCGACTCTTATATTAAAAATCCTTTCTCTACCGTATCCCCAGGGTGGCTGGACATCCGTTGGCCCAAAACGAGCGCTGCCTGCACATGTTCCTCCAGGACGAATCTGTGGATAAAAACTACACCCCTTCCAAAGTCAGACATGCCTGAGCTGGCCACGCTGGAGCTCTTTGCTAAACGTCTGGGGGAGAAGCCTCGTCTGACCTGAACTCTTCCTTTGGGATCGAAAAAACAAACTGAATGAACCATACAACCGCATCTGAACCGTTCATGCTGCAAACCGCATCTGGTCCTGAGCAAACCAATAAGTCTGAAGATTTAAAAAGGAAAAAAAAAATCACACTATAATGTGATCACAGTATAATGCCTTTCAGCACTTATATTTATTCAATTGGAGTACTTTGTGCGATTGAAGCACTTTTTGTGCTCTAATTGAATAAATAATCTTTCCTTCTCTGAAATGAAGAATAAAAAAGAAGTATCTCTTGTTTTAGGTTTCTAAGTTTGATATCGATGAGGCTCAGGATGTTATTATGAGAAATACCTGACAAACACAAACCAAAAACCTTTCCATATGCAAGCATTATTTACCATTGTTGGTTTAAATTCTAGGTTTTCTTTAACTGAATTTAACTCATTTGAGACACGTGGCTTTTTCTGTTTAATACCTTGCACTACTTTTGAGAACACAAGCTATTCTTTCTTTCCCAGAACGCAGCACTTCAGTGTCGCTTCTCCAACGCGAAGTGTGTGAACTGTAACTTCCACACAGCCACTAGCTGATCTGAGCCGAGCCTCAAACCAGTTTGTTTTCTTCGGTTTTCAGTTGTTATTCCTAACCAGTGTACGACGTGAACACGAGACGGCTGTCGGTGCATGTTTCCGGATTTGTATATTGCTGTGACGTTATATGTTTCTGAAAATTTTCCAATAAAACTGTTCACACACACATGGTGAGAAATGGCTTCTGTGATAATTATTTGAAATGTTTCAAGTTGCCTTTAAATCTGGTCATATCCATTCATTTGCAGTCCTGGATTAAAAGAGTTCAGATGAGGATTTTCAGATAATCTTGGATTTTCTGACGGTCGAGCTCATACATTACAACACACGTAAGTTCTCTTTAGTTATTTTACTCATCCCATGGTTTAAACCTCCTTCTGTGTAATAAAAAAAAAAATCTGTTCGTTGTTTATTAAGATAGTGTCATGCTCACATTACAAATAATCTGTCGAGTGGCAAACCCAAAACATGCTGATTGACGACATGAGTAAAGATTTTTCCCCTTTATCCTGACCGGAGTGGTCTCTTCCAGAATGACTCTGACCCCAATCGCAGGGCCCTAGGGAGCACTGGACTGTTTGATCAGCAGGGAATTGATCACTCAGCCACCAGACCACTATGCATTTCAACACCTGTGGAAGCTGTTAGACAGCACACTTGACACCCATCCATCCAGAATGAAATAGGATAATTTAGGGATAATCTTGGCTAGACAACATCTTTACACCTCCAGTGGAGCTCCAGTGACCTGTATACTTGTCTAACGAATTCCTCTCATTGGTTGACCGACATGGAACCCGATGTGGTTGTCTATGGATGTAGCCCATGCACCTCAAGGTTTAGTGTGGGATGCTTTTCTGCTCACCAAGGCTGTAAAGAGCGGTTATTTCATTTTTCCATAGCTTGAAACAGCCTAACCTGAGCCTCTCTCATGAGTGAAAAAAGTGTCTAAATCAAAATAACGAGGTCTCTTTTCTTTCTTTTTTCAATTTGATGTGAACATTATCCAAACCAGAATTTGGAGGCCGGATCAACAACCTTAAACATTTTGTGCCATAAGCCTCTGGCAGTCTGTGATGCATTGGCCAGCATTGTGTCCAGCATTGACTTTAAACAGCAATTTGTGATACATTGGCTTTTCTGTGATGAAACTTGTGTGCCTATGATCCTGTATCCAGTTTACTGCTATATAATTGATAGTTATTTAGTTCACCTGGCAGTGGTGTTAAGAGTTGTGTGAGATTGGTGAATGTCTATGGGATTGCATCGCTGCCATACCACTGATTGGATAACTGCATGGTGTTCTTAATAAACTGGCCAGTGAGTGTACATTAAAAGGGAATAACATGCTAAGATATTAGTCTTGTACTAGGAAGCAGTTCGTAGAGAATATTTACGAATTGGCTTTAGCTACATTGGTGAAAGCTGCGTCTATTTGGTTCAAGTAACCTTGCAGTTCACTCAACGCCAGCACAGACCATATTAAAGGAAGAAGCTAAATTGGATTGAACATTGTCATCTGCAATCATGATTCTTTCCATTGTGCCGCTCCTCTATCCAAAAATGAAGATTAAAAAATGCAATTTGGCCAAAGCCCTTGATTTATCAAAGAGTGCTCGAAGCCCAAGGAACAGCAACTTAACTCAAGGTCTGGGTGTATTATGGCAGTCATGGTTCAATATGCACTCCAGGCCAGACATGAACCTCTCTACGTTCTTGTTTAGTGGGAGCTTGGGGTAGGGGGCTTGGGCTTGTGGATCTTTCACTACGCTAGATCAAGTATGCTGGACTCAACCTGATAATAAAAATAACCCAATTACAGGGTTCAAAAATCAAATTAGGAAGGGTTAAAGGCTGAACAAAGCCAGGATGCAACAGGTTCAATATTCAACATTTATTCTAATATTTAGACTTTTTCACAAAATTCTGACTTTTTACAACAATTAATATATTTACAAGCTACAAAAAAAATACAAGTGCTGAACATGTTTCGGACATGTGTTAGTAACTACTTAAACGTAAGATTCAAAGGCTGCAAAAAAACAAACAAACAAAAAAAAAAACAGCAATAACAACCCCAACTGGCGGATTCGATTTTTAAAATGTCACAGAAGAGCATGGACATGTTGCAGCAAGAGATAGCAGAATCATTAACTACATCCGAAACTGCATACTATAGCGCTAAAAGATACAGTATATCCAGTCAGCTTTTCCATTCACATCATCATCCAGGTAAAGAAGATTTCCATATGTGTTGATGAAGAGCGTAGTGAAGAATTACATACTGTAGTAGGAATTAAACTGAAGGTTTTTAATATTCATGTTCATCTGGTTATTTCATTTATTCAAGCCTGAACTCTGAGCTGAGCAGTTCCCTACTTCGTAGCCTCCTGAGTGAAACTCAAAATAAACTCCTAAGTCCTGATACAGATGTTTTTTTTGTTTTTTGTTTTTCTGAAATTACACAGTGATCCTCTTTATGCAAACCAAACTAAAATACTTGTCCGAAGTCATCTCTCTACCCAACTGGTATTGTGATTAGGAATCTACAATTTTCAGTCCAAATATTTAAATAATATAAATCACATTTTCTAAAAATCCAGCACACCTGCTGATACCAAGAACAGCCTTAATACGAGCCTTGTACTGGTAGTGCTTAGGTTTGACTGGAAAAGGAAGTAGTATTATCCCCTACCCCTGCTTCAATGTGCATCATGTTCTATTTTTTTTTTTTTTTCAAGAATTTTCAAGTTGTTGGTTTTCAGCACAACACAATATAACCTGTCTCATGTCTCTAGCTGCAGCTGAAATGGACCCCAACTCCTGAGATTAGTCTGCCAATTCATTTTGGATTTTCTCTCTTCTTAAAAAAAAAAAAGTAATAAACAAAAAAACATTTTTTGGTTTCCTGCCATAGTTATCAGAACGACAAAGCTGAAACCAAAACAACACCAACAACAACATCAACAACATTGGTAGGAAAGCTCATTGGTCTTCTAGAGACTGTAAAACGTCCTATTAATTAAATGATTGTACATTTGTCTGAATCCACCCATATGCCTCTGCTGTCTACATTTTTGGGGAAAATAAATCTTGAAACGATTATATTTTAAAAGATTAGATGAAAATTAGTCACAAAGCATCCTTTAGACCACAGTGAACCTTTTAGTTTTTATCTTAACCAGCGAACAGAACTTGTTCAGAACAGTCTTTAGAGATTCTCCCACTAGAACCATTGTTTTTTATCCTGTCTGCTTTAGAGACAGCATGGAGATGTTTCCAGATTTCTCTCTTGTACTTCATGATATCCTAAGTCACTTGACAGTCTGTCACTTTCCCAGGCCGGAGTCCTTTTTGGGTGGAAATAAAAACTTCATATGTCACTTGATTTGTACATGTCAGAGAGAAGTCGTGTGATGGGCACATTTCCAATTGTCTTCCTGAAGAACACTTCTTCAATTGTAGATGCACTGACTGAACGCAGAGCAGGCAAAAGCAGCAACAGCTTCCCAAAACGACAAGGCTGGGTTGGATACCTAGAACCAACAGATGTGGATCAGTGAATGCAGGGTTATCAGTTGATACTCCTTAGATCTGCACTGTATGGGGACTTTTTTATCATGAAATAGAATGCTATTCCACAGTGCTTTTAAATACCTGATCCTGGTTGATCAGAAGGTGTTGATTCATATTACCTTATAGTAATGACTTACACAGGGAGTTAAAACAGATATTTAATATGTGGATAATCATTTATACGATGAAATTCATTCAGCATTAATGGAAGGAGTCTCCAGTGCAAGCTTTCTGTTCTGCATCACAATAACCCTCCCCTCTGTGTTTTATCCCTCCTCTCTTGTGTTTTATCCCTTTCTCAAAACCATGTTGTGTTTTACCTGGTGTGGATGTAGCTATTGAGTGTGAGCTGTGCTTCATCCTGAAGTGCCACAATGGCGCTGGCGTTTCGAAAGCTACGCAGTTCGGCTCCACTGTGCGTCGGAACTGCGCCACAAACCGAAAAAGCCACTTTAGTAGGTCATCCAGGCTGTTTATGCGAATATACTATACATGTACAGTATAAGGAAATGTAACACTTGTGAGCTATGACAGATTCTCCAAGATGCTCAGTAAAGCCTGAACTACACAAATGTGAGATGAATGATCACGCCAAATATTGACTTCAACTTAAATCTCATTAAATTAACCATCCAGCTGTGAGAACTTCTTTGAGCTCCAACTTACCGGCTTTAAAGGTAACAATGCACTTGAGGCACGCAAATTCTGTCGCGTCCAGTCGCAGTTGCCTGAAACGCGTCACCACTTCTTGCAGAGCCTGGATCTCTGAGACAACCTTGTTAAGCCTCTGGGACTCTGTGTTTTCTGTGGTCATCCCTAAAGGGACACGGAAAACCCAAAGGACCCAGGGATTAGTCATAAAAGTGCACATGTAACATAGAACACAATGGCTCATTACCTATAGATGATATATTTTCATACTGATATTTTTTCTTCTTCTTTTTAAAATATATTTCATAATGTAAAAACTTTCCCTTGATCATTCAGCGTACCTGAAACAGCAAGCAGAGTGTTGGAATCCACAGGAATGGACCATTGCGCTACACCCAGAACAAACAGCTCTCTCCAGGCATCCTCTAACAGGATCAACTGCACAGATAAATAGTGATTAGGGAATATATATACAGTATATATATATATATAGCTCCGGAATCCTTATTTGCTTATTTATAATTAATGGATTAAGTTTGCTTACCTGATCTTGTAGAGGGAGTGTAGAGAAAGCAGGAACGCTCTTGGCCCATTTGATGCTCATGAAGAGGAGGCGTGCGGCGGACTCACACACAGACTCTGTGGCCACTTC
Organism: Dolichallabes microphthalmus; assembly: GCA_026413445.1. Lineage (NCBI taxonomy): Eukaryota > Metazoa > Chordata > Actinopteri > Siluriformes > Clariidae > Dolichallabes > Dolichallabes microphthalmus. Next base: position 5,309,702 of record JAOTQY010000023.1, on the reverse strand, counting down.
GTAAAGGTACATGGGCGTGCCACTAACTTCATGTGGATACTGAATAGATCATTATTATGAATTATTACAGAACTATCCACCACTCACAGAAGCCAGTTTCAGTGTTGTATACATTTTGTTCTTCTAATTATATACACATTATACACATTGATGGATTATACATATTTTATTTAATCATACATTCAAGTCTTTATTTAGTCTAAACAAAATCCCTCAGCACTTCACACACTCATTCACACCCAGGCTTACTTTAGGAGTGGGCTGTGCGAGCCCCACCATGCCCTGGCGCTCGGGCGTGCTCGGGACCGGGTTTAATTCCAGACTGTGCGTCTCGAGTTGAGTGACTGTGGTGAAGAAGTGCAGCCCAGGGATGGACGTGCTGGGAAAGTGCGAGGAGGATCCGTTTACCTCTTTGTGGCCCCGAAAGTAAAGCGCCACTTGCTTGCGGATGGTCGACGTCCTCGGGCCTCGCTCGTGCTGCACGGCTGTTTGGATGTAATTCAAACACGTGCATGATAGAATAAATAAATAAATAAATAAATAAATATAAACAAATGCTTTATACGCGTATATTTTAAAATTGGATTTTTAGATTTGGATTATTCACCATCTTTATTCATGTTCACTTCCAGGCACTTTTTCAAGCGACAGGCGCGACACTGGTTCCTGTGCGTCTTATCCACCGGGCAGCCTCCCTAAGTGCATTTAAAAAATACCACGAAAAGAATTAGAGAAGCATGAGAGAGAGAGAGAGAGAGGACACAGATACATCTTCCAGAGAAGGGAGGGGGACACTCCACTCCACTCCACTCCACAGGTATGGGGGGGAATGGCGCAGTAATGACGGCCATTGACTTGCTCCCCTGCCGCTTGGCCAATAATCTCATTCCCGCCTACCGCTCTCCAAATCCAGCCAGTTAAGATTGGATTACACCTGTTACACTAGCCGGACCAAAGGGCCCTCAAAGGCATGGGAGGAGGCTCACTTCTTTTCCCTGGGTAATCTTTCAATTATGAAAATCTCCGCAATTGTCTGCTTCGAGGAACTCGGGGCCGCAAATTAGCTTTAATGCGCTCGTTGCTTAAAAACGACGCGGAGAGGATGAGGATCTGGGACTCACCTGGGTGCCTGATTTGCAGACGTACGTCCTGTTTCTTCGTATGCTCCTCTTAAAGAATCCAGAGCATCCATCACATGCGTAAACTCCGTAGTGTTTCCCTGAACTTCGGTCTCCACACACTTTGCATGGGATATCCAGAATCCGACCTTATAATAATAATAATAATAATAATAATAATACATAACATTGTTTTTAAAGTTATCACCATGCACTAATATTTAGAGCGGTGGTAAATGATTCAGTCCAGTGCGTAAAGTAAAAAAAAAAAAAAAAAAACCTGTCTGTATGAGCATGACGTTAGTTTTCCATTTGAAATCTGACTGAACTCATGTTGACTTCAGGCTGTGATGACCAGTTCTGTGTCTGTGGGAATCCAGACCCATCCCCGCGCGCTGCTTGATGGCGCGTTTTGTTGAGGGAAGCGCCGTGCCGCAGGTTTCAAATAAAACAATGGCGCGCTCACAAAGGCGACATTAGGGAAAGTGTTAACTTAATGATTTCCCCCTATTGAGCCTCGTCTGACTGGACTAGCCTGAACAAGCTGCCAGTGCTGCTTCATAATGAAGCCCGACAGCTGCTTTTCTGCGCGCCGTCTCCGGGCCCCGCGGATTAGAGGAGTGACACAGCGGCCCGGGAGTCAATACGCGCCTCCAGTGAAGTGTATGCAAATGAGGATGAAGTAAATGAAAATTGTGATTTTTTTTCTTGTGTGTGTTTAAAACTTTTCAACCCCCCCCCGATCCCTGTATTTAAATCCGTTAATGGAGCTATATTTGCATGTATATGGAGATGGGGAGAGGGGCGTCGTTTAGAGAAACAGGCGTGTAATTACTGACATATGTCCACCTGCTCATTGATTTTGCACTGACCCTGTCCTAAAACGCCAGCATGGGAATTCAGATCCAGCTCAGTAAGCATTCAGACCACGACAATTACTTTCTGCTTTTTGCTTTCTGCTTTCTGGGGCGTGATGGTGACGAAACAAAAAAATCTCTCTAAATAATAATTTGTTCAAAACTAATTTCTAGGTAATTATCTAATTTTTTTGTAAATAAATATCTTTAACACATTTGAACGTTTAACCCATCATACAACTGTAACTGGGCAAAATACGCATAATAAATACAATAACTATAAAGGAATGTTAAGTAAGTAAATTATTCCAAATTAAATAATTTATATTATTTTACAA
>JAOTQY010000023.1:5288418-5298432 GCA_026413445.1 Dolichallabes microphthalmus | reverse complement strand
TTTTGGCCGCTGTCGCCTTTAAACGGCGGTGAGCGCGACGGTAATAACCATTCCGAATGAGTAACCACTGTACATTAGTTCTGAAGCCTTTAATAATAATAATAATAATAATAATAAATACAAACGGATTATATTATGTGGCTTGTGTGAAGGCTTTCTGATGGACAGGACTTTTCTGGCTCTCTAGCTGGCCTTTTGACATGAGAAGTCCCACACACGCGCACACACACACACACACTACTCCCGCCTTCTCTGTCTCTTTCTCTCCTCTGCCACAATTTATCTCCTTACAGACCCCTTTACCTCCCTCGGTCCCTTAATCGGATGGGTGGGACCTATGTGTGTTTTTTTTGTTGTTGTTGTTCGTCCAAAACAATCACCCGGGCCCCATGATGGTCACTGCACGTTCTGCTTTATTTAGTGCAAAGCGGGGAATCTGCGACAGGAGAAAAGAAAATAAAGAAAAAAACTACAAAAAATATAGATCACAAAATGATACACTATTTTGTCAGCCACATCATAGCAAAGAAATTGCAATCACAGACTGCATCCCCTTTAATTGTCCTAGGACGGTTTAAATAGCCACCTCTGGACCTTGTATGCTTTTCGCTCTACTTTAATACCTTGACCTTAGCAGAACCCACGTCCAGCATTAACCTCTACTTCGCACTTTTTTTTTACATCATTATCAAAATATATAAAGATTAAATATACAGAAAGAATTATGAGCGTGCAGCGTGCAAAAAAAAACAAAAATGTATGCATGCGTTGCAAGACGTTAATAAGTACTTTATACAGTACTGTACAGAATAAAGGAGAGTACTGTGTTTTATTATTGCCGTTTGTTTTTAGATTTTGGAACATGATTTCTTTACACCAAAACTTTTCTGTGTGAGTAAAGAAGGTAACAATAATGAAAATAATGCATTATGCAGAGGTTTGTATGCAATATGTTTCTGTAATGTTGCAGAGTCTCCAAAATGCTTAAAATGGTTAAAAAAACTTTCTTAATATACTCCTTTATTTATTTTTATTTTTTTTACATTTATGCTAAACTCGGACATGTTTGTGTCATACACCTCTTTTGTCACTTCATAGAGCTACTTTATAAAATGTTAAACATCTCCCTTTAATTGTTAAAATGCAAAAAAAGAGAAGAGACAGGAAAAATTTTAAGTGTCCCAACTGACCAATATTCACTCTATCTAAGACTGAGTTGTCACACCAAATGCTGACTTTGTCTTGTTTACTGCACTTTATACTCCATCAATCATCTTCTTCTCCTTCTTCTACATTCTATACATATTGAAGATATTTGCAAAATAATTTGAATAATAGAACACATAAAGGTAGTTTTTGGAATTTTTGTCTGTTTGTTTTTTGTGCACACATCTCATAAAAATTACTGAACTAATTTTAATGGGGTTTTCACATGTGTATTTGGCCAAGCTAGATGTAACATATAGGCATTGGTTTATTGCAATCAGCCCACGGGAAGGGAAGATATGCTACTCTGAAATTTCAATGGAAAACGCCATTATCATTAAAAAATCTAACTTGAAAAATATCATTACTTTATCTCAAAATTCAACAGATGCCACTTTACATTTTTAATATGCGCTTATAAGTGTGCAATTGAAATCTCACACCTTCATTCTGCACACTTCACGGTAATACATAAAATTTTATTTCATTTAAAATTTCAATAGATGGCACATTTTATAAAACGCGCTTATGAGTATGCAATTAAATCCCATGCGAATGAAGTCGTGGCACATCTAGTTCTCTACATATCACTAAACCTGTTCAGGTTAGAGTGACACCTGGAGCCTATCCTGGTGGGGTACATACTGGTCGGGGTGCCAATCCATTATAGGGCACAAGCATACACATACACTCACTGACAATAAACCAGCAATTTAGAAAAACTTATTAGCCTAATCTGCATACCTTTGGATTGTGGGAGGAAACCAGAGTGCCCGGAGGAAACCTCTGAACTTTACAGTACTTATTAAATTGTAAACATATCATTTTTGAAGGTGTGCTTTAGAATTTAGAACATTTCTTTGCATGTGCTATGCACAGTAGGCCTAGTCTAATTATAGACTAATAAAGTGTATTCATTGATTTTCCAATTGGTGTTTTTTTTCTGGCCCTATTTAATCAATATAAATAATAAAAGGCCCTAATTTCATGATTTGTTCATTATACTATGACGTAGGCGAAACCAGTTGGTACAATCGGTTGTAACTGGTATAGTAGGAGTGCACCTTGAATTTGAAGCTCTAGCAATTTTCTTTTCCACCAAATTAAATGGTAATTGTCAGTCATTAAACATTCTGGCCAGTACAGTGGCTTAGTAGCCTCACACCACCCTGTGTGCATGGAGGTGGCATGCTCTCTCTGTGCTTCGTTGTTTTCCTCCGGGTACTCCAGTTTCCTCCCACAGTGTAGTGAGTGGATTGGATTGGCTTTCTGTCCAGGGTGTACTCCACCTTGTGCCCGGAGTTACCTGGGACAGGTTTCAGCTTCCTGCAACCCCGTATAGGCTAAGCAGTAGATAAGATGACTTGCTGACTGAATGAATGATCCAAGATGGCAGCGCGGCAATAGCACGCAGCGGCCGCTCCGAAGCCAAAATGGTGCTACTTTGTTTACTTCGTGTCGTAGCGCATTTATTTTACACAATATATGGACATCGGCGCGACCGTTCATATTTACCACCGCCAGACACTTAATAAGAACTCAATAACCCGGTAAAATACATTGAAGATGAGCTTCGTGAGAAGCTACGCGCACTCGGCTTGCCTCGGGAACCAGGCCTCCAGTCTTCGGTGTTGCCTCATGCCGGTGGCCGGAGGAGGGGACATCGTAAGCGGTGCGCGAGGAAGCGGAAGCGCGGCAAGCGGGCGGGAGTCTGTGCTAGGCTAAAAACAAACCCTAGCCGGCCGGCTCTTCAGTCCATCATCTTATCAAATGTCTGCTCCCTAGAAAAAAAACTGGACTTCATCCGAATCCAATAGACTACACAGCGTGAGTTTAGGGACTGTTGTGTCTTTGTATTCACGGAGACTTGGCTCAGTTCCAGACGCCGCCATTCAACTAGACGGGCTAGCCTCGTTTCGCGCCGACAGAAATGCAGCTCTGTGCGGTAAGACTGGCAGCTTGTCATCAACATCAACACGGAATGGTGTAAGAACGTTGTGCTAGTTTCTAGATTTTGCTCATCGTTCCTGTTGTGACTGTTATATGTAGACCTTTTTATTTACCACGGGAATTCACCACCGTTTTCATTATCAGAGTGTACATTCCAGCTAGCGCTAATGCTAAGCAGGCTCTGTGAACTGTATGCAAGGATCAGTAATCTGCAGAACACACACCCTGATGGACTGTTTATTGCCGCTGGAGATTTCAACCATGAAATTCTCAAGTTAGTGCTTCCTAAATTCCATCAGTATGTGGACTTTGCAACGAGAGGAGGCGATAACACGGTGGATATTGTTTACACAAATATCCCTGGCGCATATCGAGCAGTGCCCCGCCCCCTCCTCGGCTACCACTTACGGCGACTTCACCGACTTGGAGGAGCACGCGTCATCAGTGACTAACTACATCAATAAGTGCACCGATGACGTCACTGTCTCCAAGAGCACGACCCAACCAGAAATCGTGGTTTACTGCGGATGTGCGTGCACTTCTGAGGACCCGACTTCTGCCTTCAAAGCAGGGGACAAGGTGTCCCTAAGAACAGCGAGGACCAAACTGTCCCGGACCATAAGAGATGCAAAGCTCGCACATGCCCAGAAAATCCACAACAACTTTAAGGACAGCGGAAACACACAGCGCATGTGGCAGGGCATACAAGCCATCACCAACTACAGGACATCACCTGCCTGTGACAGTGACGGCTCCCTTCCAGATGCGCTGAACAGCTTCAACGCACGATTCAACATGCAGAACAATGTGACTGCGAGGAAGACAGTCAGTGCGGATCGGGAACTTCACCTACAGCACCACCACAATGAGCACTGGTGCCCCCCAGGGCTGTGTGCTCAGTCCCCTGCTGTTCACACTGCTGACTCATGATTATGTAGCGACACACAGCTCCAATCATACCATCAAGTTTGCTGATGACACGACCGTGGTGGGTCTCATCAGAAAGAACGACGAATCAGCATACAGAGAGGAAGTGCAGAGGCTAACGGACTGGTGTAAGGACAACAACCTGTCTCTGAACGTAGAGAAGACAAAAGAGATGGTTAACTTCAGGAGGACACGGAGCAATCACTCTCCGCTCAACAATGACGGCTCCTCTGTGGAGATTGTCAAGAGCACAAAATTCCTGGGTGTCCACCTGGAGGAGAACCTCACTTGGTCTTTTCTTCCTGAGAAGGCTGAGGAAGGCCCAGCTTCCACCACCAATCCTCACCACCTTCTATAAAGGGGCAGTCGATAGGGGCAGTCGAGCATCTTGAGCAGCTGCATCACTGTCTGGTTCGGGAATTGTGCCAGACCCTACAGCGGATAGTGAGGAGATCATCTGGGTCTCTCTCCTCTCTACTGAAGACATAAACACCACACGCTGCATTCGCAAAGCCACCAGCATTGTGGCAGATCGGACACAACCCTCTCACTCACTCTTCACCCTCCTGCCATCTGGAAAAAGGTACCGCTGCATTTGCGCACTCACATCCAGACTGTGTAACAGTTTTTACCCACAAGCCATCTGTCTCCTCAATACAATGGGACTGGACTGATAAAAAAAAAAACATGCGTGCACGCACACAAATCACTCAGATGATCTAAATAACATCAGGACTGAACCGATAAACACACTCATGCACAAACACACTGATCTTTACAACCATCTCACAATTTGTTCATATCGACCTACCTGACCTTCTCTTTTTGCACAATATTTATCTTCTTGCTATTTTTAAATCATTGCTGCTACTCAAGAATGTCAAATGTTTACTGTTTATCCACTGGAGGAATATTGTTTCATTTCACTGTGTACTGAACTGTATATGGTTGGAATGACAATAAAAGCCTACTTGACGACTTGAATGAATGAACAATATTCATTCTGCAGTTGGACATTTGTTAAGATACTGTAATTATCTTTCTAAACCAGAGCAATGGTAAGGACTTCTAGTCAAAGTCTAGAATTGTTCTAGACATAAAAAAAAAGAAATATTACAAAATCTCATACTACAGGATATACAAGGACTACAAGATACAGGATATGGAAAATGGATTCTCGAAGAGTCCCAGTAATCCAGGATATAGATTCTTACTGCAAATATACATTTATATTTATACAATTCATATATCACCGTAAAAGGTTAGCAATGATTTCCATAATAAAAGGAGTTGATCCTAATGGCCACCAGCAAGCATCCTGTTATCCCTACCCCTAATGAGCAAGTTAGGAGCAATTAATTAGCTTGCATGACTCTCTTTGATGGCTTTTAAGAAAACTCTGTTTGTACTCAAAAGTTTGTATACATGGTTGCCAGATTGGACAGTTATCCTTAGTGAATGGTGATTATAATAATATATATTTTAAATACCTATAAAACTAGCATGTTTAATGAAGAGCTGGCTGTCTGATTGAGCTATGCCATTATTCTTGATAAATGTCACGTTATTTTGGATCCAAGATGTCAAATTTTACAAGTCACAAGTTGTCAAAATCAGAAACTCTTTAACCAATACGTAAAAAAATTAACCACATATTTTACATCACATAACCCATATTATACAACTAATTAGTTACAAATAACAAAAGTGGCATTGTGTGTGAAGTTTGTGATTACAAAAGTGAGTGGAATAGATTTAGACTTTATAGCCTTGTGTAATTACTATCCTCTTAAACAGTGTAATTGCTACCAATCATTGATGATGAAATGATAAGTACTGTATGTCTAATGTGCAATTTGCTCAGACTTTCATATTGCACACTGAACATATTTAACAAGTTTATAATCAATATGCTACCTGCCAAGCCTTAAATTACACTGTAGGAATACTTGTCTTTTCATCTTTGGCCATTCTTATGTAATTGTTTCCGTCTTTCATATTTTGCATTGCTATAAATATAAATATATACTTTAATTCATCGTATGATATCACTTGCCTAAAATAAAATAACTACACAATCAATAGTTGGAAAAGCTGAAACAATTCATGATTTTATAAAAAATATTTTGAAACTTTAATCTGAATTCAAATATATAAAAAGTGAAATTAAACCTTTCTTCGCCAGCTCCACCACTACTACCACCACCATCATCATCATTCGTCCTGTAAACATTCTGTAGAGAGCCTCATAATCTTCTGCTACTTATTGCCACTAAATCTTGTCCTCACTACAGTATGATCCACTGGGAGCGCTACTTCTCTGAAGGTCAGTACAATAAATAGGCTTATATAGGGTATAAAATAATCACTGCATTTCACTTCATATTATACTGTGTATGGCTATGTATGTGACAAATAAAATTTGATTACAAATTTTCTGTGCAATAATTTTTGTCATAATGTACACAATATAATGTATATAAATGTTGGTTCATTTATGTCTGTAATGCATTTAGATTTTTTTAACCATGTTGCTGGGAAGTTCAGTAATTACTGCTTTTATTAACACCTGATAACGTTGTGTGTTGTTTGAGGGACAAATGCAATTTTTTGTAGATTTATAATGTTTTTCTATAAAATTATTATAAATATTATTTGATTTCGCAATTACTATGAATCCAACTTTTTGAGACTGAATTTAAAACTACGGGAAGCAATAATAAAACTTCAAAATGGCTGCCAGTAAATCCCATGACCTAATCTTGGCATTTGAGCAAAGCTTTGTGAACATTGTTGGGAAACATTAAAATGCCAAAAATTAAGAAAATTACAGACTTAATTACTTAAAAACATTCAATCTAATCTTACTGAATGCACCTTTAATTTTCTAAACAGGAACATCAACACAATCTGGCAACCCAGAAGAGCCAAATCCTTGATCCTCATCTGCTGTCATCCCCTCAGCTCGGCCCACTTTGGCTAGTGTGAGTAGGGAAGTCAGGCTTAATCTCTGACTAAGGAGAAGCGACAATAACCAAGTCGTGCGTAAAAGATGGAGACGAAATCTCTATTATCGGCACCGCCATTTCCCAGAGACGCGGTGCAAATCAGGGCTCGTTTTTTTGTCATTCGGGTCAGGCACTGAGGCAAAGAGGAGGAGGATTTGTAGGTCGTGGACTCACACGATGCACAGAGAGGGAGAAAATCCCCAGTCCCATCCTGTCGTAAGCATTAAATGCGGGGTGACTTTATGTTGTATAGCCAGTCTGAAACAAGAAAAGAAGCACAGTGCTCACCCAAAGAAATTCGGTTTTGGAGGATTAGGGATGGGCCAAAAAGACAGAGAATAACTTCTGCATAACTTTACAGCTCCTCTGTCCCAAAGGCCAAGTTTACAGAATGAGGTCAAGCACACAGGCACATGTTAACCCTTACTACTACTACTACTACTTTAAAAATAAATAATTATAATAATAATAAACATAAAAATAACATTCATACAGTATTTAGTAGATATTTTTTAGTTTCTTCTGATTGTGTGACAGTCTTAATGCAGGAGTTGTACACAAGTTTAATTTAGAGGATAGCAGGGTTGGTTGGCATAATTTAAAAACATTTTAATATCACAGAAATGACTCCATTCATGAATAAACTGGTTAAAATAGATGTTTTGAATAACATTATATGTTATACCCCAGTCTGCGATAATGATGTGATAAAGATTTCTCCATGCCTACGTTGGTGTACTCTTATGTGCTCGCTGCTTGCAAGCGAAATTACCATGAATGGGGATGGGGGGCTGACTTTGATTATCCGTTTGAGTTTTTTTTTTTTTTTTTCACATTTAACGGCTCGCAGTGTTGGCGAGCTAAAGCCACAATCCACTCATAGAGAATAAAACGCTTCAGCGGCCAGGCTTGCAGCCCTTTCTATGTACGAGACACAAGAATAGGCCTTAATACGCTGTATTCTGCGCAGCGCGTCTCCATTAGCTCTGATGACTGCAGAATTGCTGTGGACTGCAAGTTATCAAGAGGCACTAATTTCACATTAAAGACCATTGACTGCAGTGGCTTGATTCGAGGGTGTATGACAATTACCACAATCAGAATCGGGGCCCCGGATCGTTTACCTTGACTCCGTAATTATTTTTTTGTGGCCGTGTGCGCTCGGAAATTGCACGGTGTCAAAAAAGCGGGCAGCGCGTAGATCATTGCGATAGAAGCTTTCATATCATCTTGACATGAAAGAGGAAGGGGGTGGGTGTATATTTGTGAGTATATTTGTTCTGTCACTGGCTGATTTGGTCATACTGTGAAGGAAAAGGCTCCCAATGAGGGCGAACTTGGCAACTCGCATAACGTAAAAGTGAAGGATAAACAGAGAGAAACAAAGATGCACAGAAAGAAGGAGAAGACTGAGAAATTAAAAGGATTTAAGTTGTGTGCTTTAAGACGAAGCATTGTGGGAAACATCAAATGGCATTCCCATACACTCATATCCCAGTCTCCAAAAGTGGAGTCATGCAGATTGGGTGTGTGTATGTATGCAAAGCGTGGTGACCCCAGTCATCTCTAATGTTCCAGCTGCATGCTGAGTTGCAGAGATCACACTCGGTTCTATGTGAAACCCCCCTCCTTAGGCCTGAGGCGAGCCAGCCAAGAATATAACCCACACCTCCCCTCTCCACCTGCTGCTACTATACACACTAGTGAGTTTTGGTGCTCACTAACATTCCATTGCCAGATTTCCTGTCCTCTGTGTAATAAAGAAAATCTTACAAAAGGACTGTGAATATGAATATATCAGAGCCTCAAGCATGACTGGTGTTCCTCTGCGTTTAAAACACTGTGATATAACCTAGCACTGCGCGCAGGATCTATATTAAAACATTAGTTTTGACCAGACTGCATTTAGTATTAGTTTTTTATAACCAGACGCACATGCTCCTATAAGTAGCTCTCATCAAACCCTTGATCATTTGCAATTATTCATTTTGTTGATGCTTTTATCCAGAGCAATGTACAAGTGAGTCACAATCCAATCGAAGAGTTGAGATGAGAAGCTGGAGATTAAGGGTCTTGCTCAAGGACCCAGTAGTGGCTCTCTTCGCAGTCTTAAGACTTGAACTCACAACCTTTTGGCTACTAAAAGAAATGTCAATCACTAAGCCATTGCTGTTGGTAATCATTCTGCACCATACATACAAGGCACCATACAGAAATCACAGCTCTGTAGTGTCTAACCATGAGACACTAGATAGTAAATACTACTACATGGTGTAGTATGCTGCTATGCTCAGATCTTCATCTGGTCTGCATTGAAACTTTGATTAGCCAGTGGAACTAAACATTTACTTAAGCTTAGGATCAAACTGCAGACCCTGGATTTGTGCATGTGTTTTGTAACAACTCACATAGGAACCTGTTAAGTCAAGTCAGATGATCCACATAAATGACTTTTAAAGATTTCTGCGTGGATTACATTTATAAGCTTTTTCCCCCAATGTCAGTGCTTAGTAACAGCAAGAGGCGAGGCTGCAGTTACATTTTCTAAAATTTAAAAGCTACTTAAACACAAAATTCAAATCTGTACGGAATGTGTAAAAATTACATGATGACCATCTTTTAAACTGTTGTCTTATGTGATTAAAAACTGTTCAGTGCCACTTCATGGATCTTTTTTTGCAAGATCTGTTACTGTTCACTGTCTTTCTTCCTCAAATATTATAATAAACCATAGTGAGGTGACTAAGTAAGGCTTTAGAAAATATATGTGGAAAATTAGCATATAAAAAAATTTCCAGGTTTATTTTGGAAGGATTCATGTTACAGAAAATTGTTTTAAGTAAGTTGGCGGCACGGTGGTGTAGGGGTTAGCACTGTCGCCTTGCACCTCCAGGGTCCGGGTTCGATTCCCGGCCAGGCTCGA
>JAOTQY010000023.1:5271884-5283738 GCA_026413445.1 Dolichallabes microphthalmus | reverse complement strand
TCAACCATATACAGTTAGTACACAGTGTAACGAAACAACGTTCCTCCAGGACCAAGGTGCTACATGCAACATAAATTACAACATAAATTAACAGAAAAGATAACTAGCTAACTTAGTTCCCAGCTAGTCAGCTAATTAGGTCTATCTACGTTTCTATACAAAAGACACAACAGAGACAACATAAAGTGCGCGTGCAAATGTGCAGACAAAAGCGACAAAGTGACAGTGCGACAAACATGACGTTACAATACTCTGTGGAGTTGAGGTGATGAGTTGAGGTAGTGGGAGGAGAAACAGTAAACCGTACATGTTCCATAAGTAGCAGCAAGGATTAAAATAGTTAGTGCAAAAATAATCAAGTAATGAATGTTGTGCAAAATAGCATTTACACATATTGGTGTGTACAATAGTTTGGTAGTGTATGTCAGTGTGTTTGCTCTTATGTTGATTAATCAGTCCAGTCTCAACGCTTTGAGGCGGTTGAGTTAATCTGAGTAATAATGTGTGTGTGTGTGTTTTATCAGTCTAGTCCCTTTTTGTTGAAGAGACGGATGGCTTGTGGAAAAAAGCTGTTACACAGTCTGGATGTGAGTGCCCGAATGCTTCGATACCTTTTTCCAGATGGTAGGAGGGTGAAGCGTGAGTGAGAGGGGTATGTCTGATAATCTGCCTTCTGTGTGGCAGGTGAGAAACCACTAAACTACCAATGCCCCAAATTATTTTGAATACGTAAAAAAATTCAATCATCATTTAAACATTCAGACATTAAAATTCTTATTTATTTATGTGATCCTTTGAAGTCAAATAAGGCTTGAATACATCTTCAAGTAATAATTTGACCTGGCTAAATTCTTGGATGTTACAAAACATTAAACCTAACTCTAATTGGTTAAAATGAATCAGTCATTTTTTTTCAATTAATAAAATGTAAAATTAAGTGGTATACATGAAATAAAACATTTCTTTTAGCAGAACGACAAAAATTCCAGTCGAAAATGGCAAATTCGCTTCACATCCGGCTGCACCTGAAGATACATCTGTTGAACATCTAATTCCAGATTTATTCCACATTGCTGTATATATACATGTGCTTCACTCTTCTCTTCTTGAGCTTTTTGGGCATGGCTGTGGGGATGTGCTGATTCACCCGCAAGAACACTTCAGCTCTTCAGCTCGCTTTATGTGCAGTAGCATTGCCAGTGTGAAGGGATGAAGGAATTGTGATGCTGTGCAACGTACACAGGCGCTGTGCACTAATGGGTGCTTCCAACTCTGTATTAACGGAAGAACAGTGTGATGGGTCGTTCATGAACGATTCGTTCTTTTTGAACGAATCTTTAACATGACTCGGAGAATGATTCGTTCATGTAACTGGAACTATAACCAAAATTTGTGTATGTAGACATATTGTGTGTCTTTTTATTGAAAATGCAATATTTTATTTTATTTCTGATCAAAATAACGAAATGACAAAAAAAAAAGAAAAAAAAAAGACGAGATTCAAAGAACCGAGTCACTAAAATGATTCAAACTTCCCATCACTAGTGTGAGGCTGAGGTGTCCACATACTTTTGGTCACAGTGTCTAGTAGTGATGGGTCGTTCATGAACGAGTCGTTCTTTTTGAACGATTCTTTAACATGACTCAGATGAACGAGTCGTCTCGGAGAGTGATTCGTTCATTTTCTATTGGGCGCGCATGCGCAAAGGACCGCAAAACCTCCGTATGTTATATACAGGAAACAGTATTGAACGATTCTCAGCAGTAAGTCTTCAATTCTCGAGTCGTGACTCCCATAGACGCTATGCAGTGCAGTACACAGGAAACAGTATTGAACGATTGTGCTAGTGGGTCTTTCGAGTCTCGAGTCGTTCGTTCTTTTGACACGTGACTCCCATAGACGCTATGCGGTGCAATAGATTCAAAAGAACGACTCAGACTGGAAGATATGGAGGTGAGCTACTCATTCTGTTTATTATAATATGTCCTTAGTTACATTGTAATATTTTCATAACTGGAACCATAGCCAAAATTTGTGTATGTAGACGTATTGGGGGTATTTTTAGTGAAAACGCAACATTTTAATTACTTTCTGATCAAAAGAACGAAATGACAAAAAAAAAAAAAAAGATCCAAAGAACCGAGTCACTAAAATGATTCGAACTTCCCATCACTAGCGTCTAGCTTCAGAGGCTACAGCAGCTTTAAAAGTTCTACACGGCGTTCGTTTGTATCTTCTCGCGGGATTTGGAGTCACGTGATCGGTGTGCGAAAATGAAAACAGGAAGTAGTGCGCAACAGAGAGAGCACAGTTAAGGTTTTTCACTAAAAAAAGAAAAATGGCGATTTTTACAAGTTACACCTGTGTGTTGTGTTTGGTGTTTTTAAGGAGCCAGACCTCAGTTCATGCCGTAGAGCCGAGTGGAGACGAACAGTTTAAGGGGAACAGCAACTTTGCGTCTCTCAGCCTGTCGGCTTCTTCCCCGGCGCGGCTGGACGTCACTCGTAACTGCCTGGAACTGCTGCAGGATTTCGGTCAGCTCTACGCACGCTTATCGAGGTGTCTAGTATTCAACGCGCGACCTGTCCGGTTGTGTCAGAACTGTCACAGCGGTTATAACAGCCTCCAGGACATATACAAGAACATAACACAGGAGGTGAGACTGCTTTTTTATATATATAAATTTTTTTAAATATGTATTTTTAATTGCTAAAATGCAACCGCGTCCTAAATTGCTAAGTGCACTACATCCAGTGTGCTAGAATGCTTACACAACCTAAGAAGATACTGTGCAGTGTGCACTACAGCACTGTTTGGGATACAGCCTTTGTTTTGCAGAAGTTCCCAGCCTGGTCACATGCATGACCAACTCGTGATGTGCATGACAGCATCACAGGATGGCATTTTACTGATTATTGCCTGGACACACCCTTTACACATATGACTTTAGATTTGCTTTGATTACAATCCTTCTTACAAGGAGTGTTCAAGTCAAACCGGGACTTTTAAATGCGTAGAATAACATCTGTTTGGCGACACTATGCTGCATTACTGCACTTACTAGTGTAGGTGCTTGGACGCTATGGTTTTCTTAGTATGCCAGTCATACTGCCTGAAACTCACGTCTGAAACGCTTTAACACATCAACCCCTTTAATGGATTTGATCACCAAAGGCATTCTGTATTTGTCCTGCATCTGCACCACTTGTACATTAAAGGAACTCTGCTGGAAGTTGTCGCCACACCCCTTATACAGTCCTGACCTCCCCATGTTTGCGCTGTTAAAAGAGTTCATGGGAGGCCATGGTTTCAGATGTGAAGCAGGCACTTCTATCATGGCTCCGGTGTACCGAGAAAACTTGCTACCTTGATGGTGTCCAAGCACTATTGAAACACAGGGATAGATGTGGTACAGTATAGCAGTGGATAATATAGAGAAATAAAGGTAGTTTTTCTTCTCATAACTGTATTATGTACTTTCTGTATAATCAAAAGTCCAGGTTTGAACAGCCTTTGTGTTATGCTTTTTTTGAGAATGGTAAATTTGTGCTTGTTTATAGCGAAAAAGATTAATTACAGGTACCCTCAAGAATACATTCTGAAAGGGTTATCGATTCATCAGGGCACACTCAAGCTCCATAAACGTTCCGAAATCTGGAGGAAAGCATTTGCAGAAGATAATAGTTTATTGTAGCAAAAAACGGAAATAAATTTGGAATTGCAGGTTCAGTAAGGACATAGGTTTGACTGACTGATGCTTGATGATCCACATGCTTTTATACAATATAGTGTAACCTACCAGCCCAAGACCAGGGAGTCGACTTGACTGGTTTGATTTTTCAGGATCAAATCTTTTCTTAAACCTCTGATCTTTTGTATGGTATGAAAAATTAGGAAAATTAGTTAATGCATCTGTATCATTCTCAAGAAGTTAAACATGCAGTATAACTATCAAACTGTTTTTTTGAGTAATATCTTAACCTTTTGTCAAACACAGATGGGGCCTGGCAACATGAGCTGTGAAAAAATCCTGCTGCATTCAGATAGACTGATGGTAGTCTACAACCTTTACAGCAGCATAATGGACATCTGGGATACATCTAACTGTATCAGTGAGGCATCTACTCATTCGTGTCTGCATTTAATTATAGCGTCCTGTTGTTTATAGGGATGTAATGTATAGAATGCGTCTGCAATAACAAAATTTTTTATTTATTTTTTGCTCTTCAGATTGTTTGATGGATCAGAACATTAATACCACACTTTACTTCCATGACCTTCTCAATCAGACACAGAGCTGCTTCGAGAAATACCAGCAGGTAACATGTCAGCCTCTGTATTAAAAGTACATGGTAATGTTATGGATTTGTAACTCGTTGTGTTGTTTAATCGACAACAGAACCACTCGGAGTTGTGCAGAGAATGCAGGCCCTCATATAAAATCCTTAACGATTTGTATAGCGGCATGTCGAAAAACAGTAGTCTCTGTATTGATGTGGAGGATGCGGTGAGCACTGCTTTAAAGTTCCCATATCCTGAATTCATACATGTTTATTTCGGTTTCTGCAAGAAGCAGTCTAATCTTTGGCTTTCTTTTCTAGATGAACATAACGCGACATTTGTGGAGTAAGGACTTTAACTGTTCTTTAACGCGTGAGGAGAACATCCCCGTCATCGCCGTGTCCAGCTTTATGCTCTTCCTTCCGCTCATCTTCTACCTGAGCAACTACCTGCACTCGGAACAAAAGAAACGCAAGCTCATACACCGTACGTGTCTCTCTCTTAGAGAAGTGTATTTTAACTTTAAAAGACCAGGAGATATTCAGGGCAGTAAACCGAAACATCAGCCAGGATGTACGTTAGTAATACATAAACGCATGAGAAGAAGAGCGTTATATTGCTCTATATTGACGCTAAAGCAATTTTTGGAGTCTGTGAAGGAGGTACTGGATCATAATTTAGCAGGAAGAATTTCCTCTTTCACCTGGCTGCAGTTATGAAAATCTTACCTGAAATGCAATAAGGTCTCAATGTTAGTATTAGAGTATTTTCTTATAAAGCACTTAATGTACTTCCCAAAAAATTATAATGTCTGATTATTTTTATACAGCCAAAAGAGCCAAGTCCAGCCACAGCCTGATGCATATCCAAGACAAGTACAGCTGAATGAAGCACACAAGAACCAAGAACCAGTCTTTTTTTCCCAACAGGAAGGTGACTGTTGTTGTGGAATGGAGTGTAAAACATCCCTGGACTTTATCATTAACATTAAAGTCCTCCTCACTTATTGTGAAGATACATCTAATTATTTTTTCCCCATTGTTTTGATGACCATGTGAATGAATGCAGTATTTTCAGGACAGGATGGACTCCTCCGTACAGATTAGTGACTTTCGCAGGACTGACAAGATGAGAGCTTTAGGTGAGACTGGTTAGGTTCCCGCTGTGCCCGAGAGAGCATCTTCATCCCTGCTAAAAGCTTTTATTATTTATTTCTTTCGCATAGCGTACCCGGGACTCGTACATATAACATAGCAGCAGTAGCACTGCGGCAAGCACTTGATGTCCATTAGTGATCCATTAATAAATACATGGTGCATGTGTGGAGTGAAGAGGTAAAAGCAATGGCTGAAATGAAAGGAGAATGCACTAAAGGAACTGTGCTCGTCACGTGACATTTTGGCCTGAGTCTTTTCTTCTTCTTCTTCTTTTTTTTTGTATGCGTATACGAAGCGACCGTCTCTTCCCTTTTAGCTACTAATGTGTTTTTGAGTTCCTATAAAATCATGATGTAGCAGTCTGACTGGTTTTCTGATGAAGAGCAGAAATGATACAGGATGTGTGTAATGAATGGAAGAGTTAACTGCGCTGTGTTATGTTGGATGGGATCATTTGGGCTTTGCAAGCATAAATATTTTAATTGTAAGGAGGTAATTAGTGTAGCAGTGACCTAAATAATACTGTACTTAGTATTTTCAAGATTTACATGTTTGGTATGATTTGCAAAAGATTTCTGAGCTGAAAAGCCACTGTATGTTGTTTTTGGGTTATTTGGCTTTCACAGGAACGTATTCTTCCCATCATTAGCAGCTAATCTAAATGTAGGATGAAGTTACTTTGCGAAAACAAAGCGCAGCAACATATCCGGTGGCTTTTTGGTCTCATGGAGCTGTGCCATTACTTATCACACTGGTCTTTAAGCGCATTGTACCTGATTTGTTCAATCATATGATTCCTTAGAGGCCCTGAGCTGGTGCCATAAATGAAGATAATCTTTTGTGTACACGTTGAACATGTGATATACCAAGAAAGGTGTTCTTTTTTTTTTCCTGACAAGGTGTGATAAGCGTCATAAGGAATTCCTAACCATTGTTGAATGTCACTATTGCTGACTAACTTTCATGTCCCCGTGATTGAAGAATTGATGTATCGCCTAAACCGACCCAGAGAGAGGGCGAAGGGAAGGAAGGAAATAAGCGATTATCTTTTATGGCTTGGATTAGGATTAGCGCTTTTGACTTTGGACTTTTTAGTACTTGAGAGAATTATGAAAAGCTTGAAACTCAGCTGATATCTTGGGCTTATATAAAGGCAGGCCTGTAAGCAAAGCATCCTATGTTTGTGGGTGTTTTGTTTAAACCTAATTAAATTCCTAATTAAATTCCCTTTCCAAGGTTTTCACAGACTACTGATTTTTTATGTATAATAATAAAGTATGAATGAATTCAAATACTAATACTTGTCTCCTTGCCAAGAATCGCACAAGCCAGTCATTCATTATATAGGAAGATGTAGAAGGAAAAGTTGTGATGAAGCATGGGCTATGAATTTAAAAATACAAGAATTAAAATAGTACAAAAAGCAGGGATTTTGTTGTGTGTGTGTGTGTGTGTATATATATGTGTATATATGTGTGTATATATGTGTGTATATATATATATACACACACACAAAAAAGTTACCCATCTGCCTAAATATGATCTAAAACGTACATTTTTGCATACTGGGTCCTCGTTACACGAACCATTTTTGAACATAGCCCATCAATGGGACTAAATGCCACATCCCATAAATCTTCTGTTTATTCTTTAATTCCATTAAATACTATATGTTTTTCCTCTTTCAATGATTTTACTAAAATCCTTCATCTCTTGCTGTTCTACACGTGAGCCAAAGCCAGTGTTGAGCATGGTTCAGACCTGCAGCTTTGCTGGTTATGCAAACTGTTTGCTAGTTAAATGCCGAGTGCTGAATACTGTGCTTTGTCACAGAAAGGGCAACACCGCAGACCAGGAGGTCATGATTAGAAGTGATACTATGGCGGCGTTCAGCTGTATGAAAGGAAGGCATTATTACCTGCCAGAGGTCAAAGTCTCGAAATCATGGGTTTATAATATTAGGAGAGATTTCACAATCCCTTCATTATAGCAGTCATACAGTGGCTTAGCACTGGCTCTGCACTCTACAGTCTCCTAATCGCCCTCTGCCCCCTACTCCAACCCCCATTTATTGGAACACACACACGATCTTATGACAGGTCAGCTGGCAGTGACATCTCAGATGCTGAAGGATAGACAATCCCAGAAACCTTGAGTAGATGACTTTTGTTTAATGAAAGCATCTCTGCAAGGGGCATGGCATCGGGGCAGGAACATCTGACCCTTTTCTGCATCCCTTCCTGCCTTTTCTTTGGATACATCAGCTGGAAGAGACAGAAACACATAGGGGTCTGTAAAGGAAATGGGTGCCAATAAAATCTGAAGTGTATCTACTATGAATAGTGGAATCTTCTGATAGCCAAAACAGCTTACACTCCAAAAGGCTCTTTCATAAAGGATAAAAACAAACCCCCTTTGACATTTAGTGTTTTTCCAGTAGCAGCATGTCTTGAAGTTTTTATTTCTAACATACCAAATAATTACATTGTGTGTTTTTATTTTGGTGGTTAATTTAATTTAACCACCAAATAATGATTGATTTAATAATTTAACAAAATATGTTTAATTTTATGTTACAAATTATATGTAAGGAATTAAAAAGCAGTAGGGGAAAATCCTAGAGGAACTGTATTTGTATTCAAGTATTAAACACTTTTCACTCTTTGTTTTAATTTCAACGAAAAAGTATAAAAAAATATATATATGAAAATATCTAGTTTATTTTTAGACATACCTAAATTAACATTACTAAAAATATAGACTGTTTGGTACACTAGCTAGTTCATTTTAGACATTTGAATTATTTAAACTAGTTTATAGTTAATAGTTCAATTTTACACATTATTATCTTAACCCATGGTATATAATACCATGGCATTTTAACAGTACCATGGTACTTATTTGCTGATATAGTACATGCACCACACTGTGGTACATGGTTCTACCATGGTACATGACTTTGACTGAAGTAGATGCTTCTACTTTTTCAGTAACATTTTCAGACTGTATACAGTTTAGCAAATGCTACTACAGTATGAAAACAGCCAGTCTTCATAAAAACAGCTAACAGACTAAATCAGCATGCTTGTCCATTGCATTAGATTGTTCTAATCCTCAGTCATTCTTTTTCACATTTAAAGAATTATGTAAGTTTATTTCTAATTACAATCACACTACATTTGCTAACTTTTATTAGGTTGAATGAGCGAGCTAGTATTGTTTGGTAAATTAGTTTTTAAAATATGGCTAGTCAAGTATTATTTTAATTGCTAATGATTAAGCCAGGCAGGTGTTAATAATCAAACCATACACATATATACACATAGAAAAGATAAAATACAAAAGTAATTTTATAGTTTATAATGTCACCATGTAAAGGTCCATGTAAAGCTTGGGTATGTATTTTCAAGTAGAACTCAGTAGTCTTCATTTGAACCCTTTACACTGCATGGGTTTCATTCATCTCATTTACTGTATACCAGTTCTATTCATTTCAGCACACTTTCACTATACAGCTGTTGTTATATAAAAAAAAGTAACTAAGTAATATGCCACGAGTTTAAAAATACAACATAAATCTGTCATATGACTGTGATTTTCATCCAGATCACATGCTTTTCATCCTCAGAGAGTTTTCTAATCATGTCAGGAAAGGTAAATGAAGAAGAGGGGTCATGACCTATGTAATTACTTCCTGCATATTTAACTTTGATTAGGGGACAAGGGGCGAGAGCTCCTCTTCAGTTTGAAGAAGGCAGAGCTCATCATCAGAGCTCTCATCATTCGATATTCCTGTCTGCACAAGGGTCAATAGGATTGAAGAGAGAGTGATAAAGGTTACTGAGCAGGGTTTTTCACTCTCTCTCTCTCTCGCTACTGTATTTATCATCTCTGTGTCTGATGTCTTGCCTTGCTTCATTATTGCATACTTGATTCTGTAGTGGCACAGAATTGATTAGTACATTTTTTTGCATCTTGATTTTATTTTACGCTTATTAACCCTATCAGCGCACTGAATTACAGGAGTATTAATGCTGCTCTGGTGCCTCCTGTTGATGAGACATCAACTTAATATTCAATCAGTGACTCAAACTACTGAATCTGTATGTGATATGAGGAAAAGTACAATTTAATAATCATAATTAAATACTAACTTAATTAAATAACTCATAATTTGTAACTTTGTTATGGAGCATTAGCTACGGTACATATAATAAAAATAATTTAAAACCAGTGAAAACTCATGATTATTAGTCTTCATGTCACAGCGCTGTTTTTTTTAAGATGCCATCTTTTCTAAGATGGATCACCATTTGTCTTGTGATCCAAAAACCTTTCAGCTCTCCTACATCATACAATAAACATGGAAATGTGGAAATAAATTGAATCACCTGTTCAGGATTATTATAGTGTCCATGGTGGTAAGAACTTGTCTTTTATTTTAAGAAAACACTTTTGCAATTTTAGGAAAATAACTTATTTCAAGAAAATAACCTTTTGTTATTAAAGACATCTTAAGAAACTAACTTTTATCTCAAGACAATTTTTATTTTAAGAAAACAGCTTTTGTTATCCTAAGAAAACTTAAAAAAAAAAAAACTTTTTACATGATTTTAGGAAAATAACTTATTTCAAGAACTTTCATTAAAACATTACTTTTATCTCAAAAAAACATTTTTTCTTAACATCAAAGAAAATTTTTGGTATTTTTTAAAAAATGAAAATGACTTTTTTTTGTTATATCAAGATACAAATTTTGTCATTTTAAGGAAATTATTTGTTATTCCAAAAAAACAACTTTTATCTCATTTTATCTCTAAAAACCTTTTTTATTTGTTTAAAACAACCTAATTGTGTTATCTTAAAAAACATTTATTTTAAGAAAACAACTTTGATCTCAAAAAATAACTTTGACAAGTAAACAAGCAAGTAACAAGTAAACTTTCATAACTTTAGGAAAATAACTTGTTATTTCAAGAAAACAACTTTTATTTGTTATTTAAAAACAATTTTCCATCGCAAGAGATTATTTCTCTTTTCAAGAAAACTTTTATTTTAGGAACTTTTGTAATTTCTAAAACAGCAACAACTTTTTGTTATTTTAAGGAAACACTTTTGCAATTTTAGAAAAATGTATTGTTATTTGAATAAAAAAACTTTTCCCCTTTAAGTAAACAACTTTTATTTAAAACATGTATCTTACGAAAACAGTTTTGATCTCTAAAATAAGTTGAAGTAGAAATCATTCATTTTTTAATGTATATAAAACAACTTTCGCTATCTTGTAATCATGAGAACAAAAACGTTAAAAATGTTACTTGAAGAAAAAACTTTTATCTAATAAAAACTACTCTTGTTATTTCAGGGAACTTGGCTATCCTGTATGTGATCAGAAGAAATAAGTCGTGAGATGACGATAAGCAACACAGTAAGATAACCCGCGCTCTCTCGGTGACCTGTGGGGTGTTCGGGGGGATTGGAGTGAGTTACCTGGCAACCCTTGTGTCCGCGCACGAGAGCAGTGATGGCGCTGGAGCGCTGCATCGCCGCGTTCTTATTAGCAGATGAGTTAGACGCCGAGGATCACGCGCATTTCACAACTCGTTTTAAAGCGCGAGGATTTGGGTAAGGTGTAGGTTTATTAAAGTGACGCGCACGTGTGAGTGACGCAGCAAGGCGGAACAGCTCCTGTAGAGGCTGTGTGGCTAGCTAACTAGCATGATCAGCTGGCAATAACAAGTTACCTTATAATTACACTTTCTCATTTTATCTGCACAGAGATGATGATGATGACAAAAGGAACTTCTTCAGTGCTACAGTTCCTTCTCTCTCTGTTCTGGATTTCCAGAAATGCTTCCAGCTCACACAACCCCAAGTGGAAGTAGGTCTAATCAGGTTACAAAACAAAACAAAACAATATTTATTTACCTTTTAATCCGAATCTAGATTTATAGAATGTTAGCAGCAGCAGTACATTTGGAGCATTATTACTGATGTAGAGATGATCCTTTTTTTTTTTTAATGCTGAGAGATATCTTACTATAATATCAATACCGTGATATTTTACACCATTACAATAGTCCTTTTTTATTTTATTATTATTGTTTTTTAACAGCAGGCATGATTGTATATTGAGCTGGATCTTGACACATTGTTATCGATGAAAATCCTGTGAATTCTGAAACCCACACACATTTTGTTTTCTTTCTACTACACACATTTTGTTTACTTTCTACTACTGTGTGTGTGTAATTTTACACATGACTTTTTGGATTCATGAGAACACAGAGAAAACTAATTATGAAGAAGAAAACAACTTTTTAAACCACAAGCAGAGAACTTTAAAGAAAACTACTTTTATTTCAAGAAAACAACTTTAATCCAAAAAAAAATCTAAAAAAAATTTGGAAAGTTT
>JAOTQY010000023.1:5233815-5245794 GCA_026413445.1 Dolichallabes microphthalmus | reverse complement strand
ACACCATTATACAAGCTGTACACTGATTACTTTACATTCTATCAGAGTTTCATATCTTTAGCGCTGTCCCTTGAAAATATATAATAAAATATTTACAAAAATGTGAGGGGTGTATCTCAGTGGTGTAAAGTATTTGAGTAAATGGACTTCGTTGCTGTACTTAAGTATTTTTTTGGGTACTTTGTACTGGTACTCAAACATATAAGCATCTTTTATTCTCTACTCGACTACATTTTTGTTTGAATTTATGTACTCTTTACTCCAGTACATTTGAACGGACACTTACTGTTACTCATTACATTGTGATTGTGCTTGTGATTGTGATAAACTCTGCATTTTATCTGCCATGGCTAATTGCTTGGGCGAAAGAGGCGATATCGCCATCTGCAGGTTGCTGAAGGTACTGGATGCTATTTACCTATATGTGCTATATGAGGCTACTCCACGTGAACGTGAATTAGCATCTTGCCAAATGCCAAGTGTTCCACATTAATTAGCGACATGGCTGCAGCCACTGATGAAGCCGAATCCAGCACATCAAGCAGTGCCAGCACTGACGACCATCCATGGCCTTATTTGAAAGAAATGTTTTATGAGTAAAATACTTAAGTTCTTTTTAAATCGGATACTTGAAGACTTTTACTCAAGTCTTCTAGGAATTGGTGACTTGTAACTTGTAATGGAGTCATTTTTACAGTAAGGTATCTGTACTTTTACTCAAGTATGGTTTTCAGGTACTCTTTACACCTCTGATATCGGCTGCTCCCGACAAGGGGTCGCCACAGCATAATATCCAGTCCGCACAACAACTTGGCACAGGTTTCACGCCGGATGCCCTTCCTCACGCAACCCTGCCATTTTATCCGGGCTTGGGACCATATATATTAGTCTTATTTATTAAAATGATCAGTTTCCCCTCATGTTCTCTCTCTCAGTACAAGGTACGGAGCATTCAGGATCTGGTGAGTCTGAAGGACTCGGACAGGAGGAACATGCTGCGGTTTCTCGGAGAGGAGAAGTATGATGAGGTCATAGCAGTCCTCGGAAGCTTCCCCCACATTACCATGGAAACCAAGCTTCAAGGTAAGGAGAGTAGGCTTTGCGTTTGTGGTATCTGTATTTACATCCTGTTTTTCCGAGTGATTCTTGAAATGTTTTAATTTTTTCTATCAAGTCCTGGATGATGAAGACAGTAACAACATCACAGCAGGATCCATCGTCACGGTTACGGTTACCTTGACACGGAAGAGGATGTCCGTAAGTACCGTTTCTTAGTGGTCCTGACAAAAATTACTGAATTACCACACTTAGAGGTTTGTACTTCACAGATATGGCACTGTAGAGATTATCTGGAGAGATGTGATGGCTATGTTACAGTTACACACGGTTGAGTTTTCACCAAAGCCCAAGCATCATATGTTATAGAATCCCTGTCCCTGCTTGATATTTCATCTTTAAGAGTTTGCTTTATTTCTGCATGTTACCGTGGCATTAGTTGTAATTATTTGTAATCTACCCAGTCTCGGGTGAACATGATTTTAAAATGTGCCTTGCACTCTAGTCCAGAGGTGTTAGATGGAGGCAGATGATTCGCTGTGTCGAAAGGGAACAGCCGAAAGACAAAGAAGAAGACTCTAGTCCAGAGGTGTTCCAACCTTATACAGAAAAGGGTACGGGTTTTCATTCCAGCCAAGCAGAAGCCACACTTGATTCCACCTTTTTAGTTAGTCATACTTGGCTTTCAGTAGATTATAAGATGTAGCAACCGCTTGTTTGGAATGAAAGCTTGTACCATCACCAGCCCTTTTTGGATAAGGTTTGACATATTGTCTCTGTTCAGTGCTGGTAGTTACAGGGACGAGTCACAAGAGGGCAGTGTAATGGTTTCAAGTAGTGATGCACCAAAAAAAAAAAAAAAAAGGAGAGTAAAGGCTGACCAAAAACTAAATAAAATAGAATGTAAAGCCCTATAAATTTAAACTTTTTGCTAATTTATTCACAACTATTGTAATTAAACAAATATAGTTGTATGTTTGTGTTTCTGTAGTCTGAGATCATTAATTTAGAATTATATTTAAATAATGTTAATGGAAAGTATTAATCATTTGTTCAGGAAAAAGTGTCATCTTTCTAAAAACAGACATTTAGATACTTTGAGAAGTTTTTACTGTAGTCCCATGGTCACAGTTTTAAATAAATGGGCTTCATCCATTGATCACTAGAGTGCAGCGCTACACTTGAACTAAGTTGAACTGAGGAAAAAAGGAATCTTCATGCAGTCGTAGTGCTGGGTTTGTGCAGTCCCAGTTGTGATGTATTGCTGAATAGGTTCTTCTTTTTTTTTTTTTTTTTTTAATTATATAATGTCTTTTATTTTTAGGAGGTTTTCGAGAAGGAGCAGGAGACTCCGGCGCCTGCGGAGGAGACCGCCACGGAGGAGGCGGCGGTACGTCTTTGACATTCAAATAAGGCTTTGTTCAACTTTCAATTTAATAATCCTCTTTATATTACAGCGATAACCGATTCAGTGGGTTTCCTTAATTATTTCCAGCAAGGTGATGGTGCGAAGAACAAAATGAAAGTCTGGCAGAACAAGAGTAAAGGCGCTAAGAAAGCAGCCAAGTCCAAAAAGAAGAAACTGACGAAGAAAAAGCCAGTCTCTCAGCAGCAGGTCAAAGGGGACAAGGCCAAACAGGCCAATGGCAATGTCGCAGGAACCGTAAGTCACCCATCCTGGTTTTGATTCTTTTATCATTCATTTCTTCTGAAAGATAGCTTTAGACTACTACTACTGTTATGGCTTTTCGAGGAAACGCCAGCAGCACCCAAAGAGGAAGACGAAGAGCTCTCGGACAAGGGCAGCGAATCAGACGAAGCGGAGGCGAACAAGGACTCGCCCAGCGAGAGAGATGACGAGAGCGACAAGCAGAGCGACACCGAGGCAGATGAGGTCACAGGAGACGACGAGCAGGTGCATGGCTCGGTCCCCTGTAAATGCATAAATAATAAAGGGTTGCTCTGCAAACAAGAGTAAGATTTTGTAATTTGGTCTTTAGGAGTGGGAGGCCCTGCAGCAGAGCATCCAGCGGCGAGAGCGAGCCTTGCTGGAGACCAAGTCGAAGATCACGCATGCCGTGTACAGCTTGTACTTCCCAGAAGAGAAGCAGGAGTGGTGGTGGCTCTATATCGCTGACCGCAAAGATCAGACCCTGGTGTCTATGCCTTACCACGTCTGCACTCTAAAAGACACCGAGGAGGTGAGAGAGGGAGAGAGCACTCCTGTGAGATTCTATAGACGCCATCTTTAGCAAACGTGACCAAGTTTTCTTAAGGTTGAGAGTGATGACTTGTATAAGGTAAACACTGATACAATGAATGTGAATGTGTGTCAGTGAATTGTGTGCATCTTTGTGTTGTTTGTGTGTGTGTCTGCGCGCTTGAGAGAGAGACTAGCTCCATCTTTTCCACAGCAGCTTGTTGCTAGGCAACATCCATGCTGCAGTGTCTGGACATTTAAAGAGACAGAGTTACCGAGCAGAGTGTTTAGATTAATAGACTAATTCACCCGGTGATATAAACATATGCCTTCTAAATGAAAAGTCTGCATTTTTTTAAAATCTGGTTTTATAAGTAAATAAGTATTTTGTAAAGTACTTTGTTATATATTTGTTATATTTATTAAATTTTTTTTTTTGTGCAGGTCGAGCTGAAATTCCCAGCTCCATCCAAAACAGGGAACTATCAGTTTTCAGTTATCCTGAGGTCAGACTCGTTTATGGGCCTGGATCAGATTAAACCGCTGAAGGTCAGCTTCTTTGTTTTTGTTGTCAAAATTTCTCATCCACTTTTTCTTAAGAGCGAAATGCTTTCTAGTCCAGCGTATGAAAGATGTGTTGCATTTGTGCCTGTTTGCGCAGTTGGAGGTGCATGAAGCGAAGGCCATGGTGGACAACCATCCACAGTGGGACATCCCAGAGACCGAGGAAGAGGAGGAGGACCAGGAGGACAGTGACGGAATCGAGGAGTCAGAAGAAGATGACGAGGACAACGACTAAACCCAGCCGACTCGATGCTGTTCAATTCGACATGAACTGATTGACACACACCCATGTGCCCTGTCATGTTCTCACTCACACCCATACAAAACTTTGCAGCCAAAAAAAGCGCCGCCATACACAGTGTACACACAAACATGGGACGTTTATAAAAGGTATGTCATGACCCATCATGGTACCTTTTAAAAAAAAAAAAACTAAACAAAAAACACTCATGATCTGTTTACTTTGAAATCCAAAATGGCTGCCTGGTCTCTTTCATGAAGTCCACCCTGAGGACTAGCATTTAACAGAAATAAACAGACTGCTTACGTAAAAACAGACACCTCATTTTTTCCCCGCCCAATATTGCTTATTCGTTTATTTTTTCCCCCCTTCTTTACATTTTGTACATAGTGTAACAGATCCAAGTCAGTGGACAAGCTAATGTCTGATGCACACAATGTTGAGTGGCAATGCCCAGTAAATATATCTAAACAAATATAATTTAATTTCCATTCAGGTCTTTGAAGCGGTGTATCAGCTCAGTCTGTGGCTCTCCTCATCTCTTCCTTATGACATTTCAGACATTCCACAGCGAGGTTTTTAGTGCACTCTTTACCCCTGATAATGACCAGCTTTTTATGGTTTAGTGTATCTTGGTCCACACCTAACTGTGGTGGTGCAACATCTAAACTCAACCAATCCCTTCTTCAAATTCAGACTTGCTGCCAGCAAATAAACTCTCCATAATCACTGTCAAATTGGACAGTGAAAGACTTCTAGCAGAGTTCTTCAGGGTTCTGTAATGGCGTCCCGTAAACGCTTTTATAATGTTTTTTGTTTCTTCTTTTTTTTCCTATTTTAGATCACATTCCACTTATAAGCTCTGCCTTATTCTTATTGAAGAGTACAGTATATAGAGCATCACTTTGAACTACATTAAAAGTATGGAAGATTTTGATCTTATGAAACATCTGTTTAGTTTTACAAAACCAGTAATCGAATCTAGTTATCCTTATTATATATAACCCTATTAAAAAAATTTTTTTTAAAGGCTATTTATCCCAGTGAAGGGCGGGTGATTCAAACTGGCGATCATACTGTAGGCCTTTGAGAGCAAGCCGTGTTCCTCCCCTCTTAAAGTTTGCTAGTTTAAAAAAATCTTTTGTCTATTTTTGTATCTGTTAATTTCTTTGGGCCTATGGATGTATTTCACCAGTGTGTTTGGACGTAGTTTCTGAGAAGTGAAGTGTGTGTCAGGGGGTGGTATTGACTGCAGAGGCGACGTACTGTCTTGTGGTTTCAAACAGTCGATTGTGTGGGTCTGTTTTATGTCAGCCGGATGAGCGGAAAGGGAGAAGCTTTATACTCACTCCCGAGAAGCTCTTTGTTTACGCTGTGACATGTCTATAGTAGTGATGTGGAGATTACTAATGGGCTGGATGCCCCCCTGATTCCCCATCAGGCCTCTGCTATAATAATAAAAGGGGATGGATTTGGCCTTCCTGTGGATGTAGTTAGTTTTTTATTTTCATCAGTGGGATTTTTTTCCTATAATTTCTATGGTTTATTTTTTTTTTGAATGGCTGCATGAACATAAAATGTTGGCCTGTGAGATCTGTACATTGGAGCTTTCATTAAAAAAATCGTTCTGCAGGCAGTCATAAATTGTGGATACATGTAATATAAAATCTCTCTTTATTTCTCTCATTTTGCCCCTTGTACATCTTCAGTTATGATTTATTATTATTATTGATAATACAGGACTTGATGGAGCCCAGTGCCATGTGTGTGTGTTAAGGGTTCATCTTGAAATTTGCTAATTTTTAGTAGCCAATCGTAAAAAAATTTTTAATTAGTCTAAACAAAATGCTGTTTGTGTCAATTACAAAGGAAGCATTGTATCTTGGTTTCATGTTCACAAACTCATGCACTTGCTTAAATGATACACATTTTTTCCAAGTGGGTGCACAGGTTAGTATTACAGCTCCAAACCAGTGTAGACCTTTAGTACAATGTCTAGGGAAGCTGTGACAAGGAAAACACACAGATACACAATACATACACATGCTCACACACTGTTCTTGGCCAATAAAGGCTTGACATGTATAGCCCTGCAAAACGAGCCGTAAAACAGGTGTAGTGTCCAGAAAACCAGTATGTCTGCCACTTTTGTTTACAAAAATATTCATTGTACAAAATGGAAAATATATATTATTTGTATTTAAGTCATTTAAAATAAAATCATTTTTAAAATGACCTTTTTTTTTTTGGACTAATAATCAGTCACGCCTACTGTTTTTCTGGTACAAAGGAATTAGGACTGCGTTCCCAAACGCACAAATTCATTTCTAGGTTCATTGGATTAAACATTTTTTAAAGGGCTTATCACGGAGTTGCATAATTCTAAAAAAAATTAAATAAAATCAGTGCAAAGCTTCAAGAATCCATTTCGGTAGAAGTTAAACCGCTTTAAATGAGATATTGAATAATCCGCATTTTAATTCATTTACACTTCACTGTGAAAACGCGTCATATTTACAGATAAGATGTTATGAAATGGAATTTTACTGAATGATTAAAAAATAAAAGCACATATACATCAGGGTGTTTTTTTTTAAAGGTCATTGCGCAAATGTCGGGTTTTCCTCCAGTCATCACTCCCCCGTATATTTGGTTATAACCAGGGTGGTGTAGTTTACATGATCAGCGTTTATTAAACAGAATTCGGATTTGTTAAATGCACTTTTATTTGCTCAACAGAGGATTCTGCGTTTCTCCAACCTTCTGTTTTTTGCGCGTTAAAAATAGACACTGATAATTTCATTTATTTGTTTAAGAATTAGACCTTATTTAATAATATTTAGTACTACATTATATGGCGAGCATTTTACATCAGAACTTGCTCGGGTTGTTTTAGGGAAATACTTGCATCGCATGTTTAAAAAGATTTCCAAATCCTCTAATACAGTAATAATTGGATTTTCTTTTTAATACAAATAAAAAATGCGCTCGTCATCCTGTACATTTCGTTCCGGTTTCGTTTTTAGTTCTTTCCCAGCAAACATTTGGACGTTTGATGACCACTGAAATCACGTCCTCCCCCGACACATCCCGTCGGGGTTAAAAAATAGTTCCACAATGAACGGACGTGTTTGACATTATCTGAGTTACAACAGCTGTCATAAATCGTCCATTTTTTTTTTTTTTTTTTTTTTTTGCTTGGAGGCTTAAACAACACTGAGCTAAAACTCAAAGTAACGGCTATACATGCAACTCCAGACAACTGTAGACATGTTCAAACGTCTTTGAATGCATTTTTAGGAAATGTTTTGTGTCACATATTTGACGTCCTACAGCGACTGTTTTTGCCTGAGGACACAAAGTCGCCGTCGGACTGCTGGCTTTGCTGTTTGCTGGGTTATTAAGGACAGACAGGCGTGTTTTTTTAATCCTGGATGTGAAGCGCATATGAGGTAGGCCCACTCACAGAACCTTCCTGATGTGTGTGTGAGTGTGTTTGGGGGGGGGGATGGTGTTTAAAGTCAGGTCGGATTGTAAATAAAACATTTATACAGAGGGGTGTTACATAAGTGCCAGTGAATGACGAAAAAAAGCCCCAAAGGCAAACTGGGCGCACTGGGAATCGTTTCAGCCGTTACACCCCGACACGGAGAGCTCTTCCAGCTGCAGGTCTGTACTTCAGCCGTCACTCTAATGATGATGATAGGGAAATGATGCGGATTTATTTATTTATTTATTTTCCCCCCCCTGTAATCGGAAATCCTGACCTGGCGCATTTTTGACGCGCCTTGAACAAGGCCTACTTTTTATTTGGCAATATTAATAAAATTGATTTAATGAAAGATACATAAACGGATAAATAATGAAATAACCGGAGGTGCTGTTAAACATCGAGCTCCCTCTCGGTCGGCTCCCTCTTCTCTCCGAGAAAACGCTTCATCCGCATTAGCGGCGCGCGCGGATCCGCAAAATCGAACCGAGCTCGCGGCTTCCGGGGGGCGAGGCGAGTCGGTGTGCGCGCGCTAAGACCCATGACGACCAACGAACAACCGGGACACCCATAGACAGTGGCCGAGGTACAGTGTGTATGTTTTTGCACGTTTTTTTTTTGCATTGCTAGACGGAGAGAATGTGCGCGCGCGCGCGTGTGTGTTAATGCGATCCAAGGTGGGTAAGAGAACCGCAAACACGCGTCAAGTTCCAAAGCGCAGCTCCGACTCTGGATTCCATTCGACATCTAGGATGTTTATGGTTTACAAAGAATGCAGTTTTTTACAGAGCGGCGTTATAACGCGTCACGATGGTGCACCGTAGCTTGAACTCCGAGTTGCACTTACTGTAGATGTGATCTTTCCAATCTTTTGTATAGGAATACTCATAATAATAATAAATAATAAAGTTTTTTATTTTATTTATTTTTTTTTATGGCAGGGATTGTTATTTTCGCACGGAGATAGGTGTGTGTGAGTGTGTGTTCTCCTGGGATGATGTGCCCCACCTGCGCATTTGCCTTATCAACAAATCTCAGGATGCATGTTAAGCCTGTGCACAGAGCAGCTGTTAAACCCCACACCACCACACTTTTCATCCTGCTCCCTTGGACATCATTTCGTATTTGCATGTTCATGTGGTCAGCCGTGAGTTTGATTCTGTGCAGTGGCATGAGCTTATCATCAAGGAGCTAATGATTAAACATGGTTATGTCTTTTTAGAGCAGCTTAGCTTGTGACGTTCTATCCTGAAGTACATTAGTGAGGCATCAGCTTTTAGTGTTCTTTTTTTGGCTTCTTTTACACACACACACACACACACACACTTAAATGCACTGTGCAGTGGTGTGTGTGATGAGACCCTGAGGCAGCTTGCCAGCCTGAATAGGGACACACACACACACACACACACACACACACACAGTCTTTATTATTGGATCAAACAGGCCACTAGAGATGAGGGTCTGATATGTGTAGGAGTTTTCAAGGTTGGAAAAATAAGCTCTCACTAATCCTGGAAAAAAAAATGGTTAGCTTAAACACTTTTGGTGTAAAAGAGGGCGACATCATTTACTCCTGTTGACCCTCAGGCCTGAGAGAGAATCCTGTACTTCTCCTCAACCTGGAGACGGTGTATACATAGTGGATGGTAAAGCAGTGGGATGGTTAAGAGTGTGTAAATGCTAAGATTGTCAGGGTGATGAACACATCAAAATATTCACATCATCATTTATGATGAGTATGTGATTTTGCTTGAAAGATGTGATGACATTTAAAGTTTAAGTTCAAGGTTACTTACATTAAGTTATGGATTCAGAGGCAGACATCATCCATATGGGCTGGCTGTTCAGTAAGTGTAAAACTTTAAGCCCTGATCAACTAATATTTAATTTAAATAGTAATTACGTCATTTACCTGACCAGTAAGTAGTGAGCTATAGCATGTGTTCTCGGCATCACTCCTCTTCATTGAGTTATTATGCCAAATAATAGACAAAGATGTCTAATACAGGCTGTTGGGATTTTGTGGAGCATGAGGGAGGAGAAGATGACAGGTTTTGTTCCCATGGTTGCAGTTTATACATCAAATATGGATTTTATAATACTCAGCGGATACAAAGAGCTTGTTTTTATAGCAAGTAATAAGAATCAAATTAAATAATTTTCCACAAACAAAGGCAAGTTCAGACAGTGTGTCAGTTCGTCGATGCACAAAAACATTTCTGTTCTAAGGTTTAAAAATGCTAAAGTGTTCAAGATGAAAAAGGGTGATTTCCATGGAGTGGATGATGTTTACATTTTAGAAATACATACAGTGCATCCGGAAAGTATTCACAGCGCATCACTTTTTCCACATTTTGTTACTGTATGTCACAGTCTTATTCTAAAATGGATTAAATTCCTTTTTTTCCCTCAGAATTCTACACAGAACACCCCATAATGACAGCATTAAAAACGTTTACTTGAGATTTTTGCAAATTTATTTAAAAAAAAAAATAAAAATTGAGAAAACACATAAGTATTTTTGCCATGAAGCTTAAAATTGAGCTCAGGTGCATCCTGTTTCCCCTGAACATCCTTGAGATGTTTCTGCAGCTTAATTGGAGTCCACCTGTGGTAAATTCAGTGGCCAGATGGAAGCCACTCCTTAGTAAAAGGCACATGGCAGCCCGTCTGGAGTTTGCCAAAAAGGCACTTGAAGGACTTTCAGACCATGAGAAACAAAACTCTCAGGTCTGATGAGACTCTCTGGCCACTCTACCATATAGGCCTGATTGGTGCTGCAGAGATGGTGCAGAGATGGTTGTTCTTCTGGAAGGTTCTCCTCTCTCCACAGAGGACCTCTGGAGCTCTGACAGAGTGACCATCGGGTTCTTGGTCACAACTCTGATTAAGGCCCTTTCCCCCTGATCCCTCAGTTTAGATGGCTGGCCAGCTCTAGGAAGGGTCCTGGTGGTTTCAAATGTCTTCCACTTACGGATGATGGAGGCCACTGTGCTCATTGGGACCTTCAAAGCAGCAGAAAGTTTTCTGTAACCTTCCCCAGATTTGTGCCTAGAGACAATCCTGTCTCGGAGGTCTACAGACATTTCCTTTGACTTCATGCTTGATTTGTGCTCTGACATGAACTGTCAACTGTGGGACCTTATATAGACAGGTGTGTGCCTTTCCAAATCAACTGAATTTACCACAGGTGGACTCCAATTAAGCTGCAGAAACATCTCAAGGATGATCAGGCGAAACAGGATGCGCCTGAGCTCAATTTTGAGCTTCATGGCAAAGGCTGTAAATACTTATGTACATGTGCTTTCTCAAAAAAAAAAATTGGCAAAAATCTCAAGTAAACTTTTTTCATGTTGTCATTATGTTATTATGTGTAGAATTCTGAGGAAAGAAATGCATTTAATCCATTTTAGAGTAAGGCTGTGACATTACAAAATGTGGAAAAAGTGATGCGCTGTGAATACTTTCCGGATGTACTGTTTGCACCAAAGTGATATTGTTTTCTCACACTAATGCTAAGCATCTTTAGCTTTTTTCAGTGTGCCCTTTTTTGGTTGCTAGTTTAAGAGCTTTTGCATGGCCTTTGTGAGGTATGTATGTACACGAAACCTCGCAACCCAGTTTAATAACACAGTGTTAAGTCTTTAATTATGTCCTTGTTAATGTCACCCTGAGTACATGAGTCAACTCACAGTTTAAAAGTTGAGTTAGTTTCATTTGACCTCTCACTGACCTGCCTGTGCTTAGTTCGGAAGTCAAATCAGGTCATTTTATTCAATCTAGCCAAAACATTTCCATACCTAGCCACATCTTTTCACTTCACGATCCATTCAATTGGGTACATCTTTTCAGCAGTCAAACGACTCGAGCTTGTTAATTTAATGCACCTACTAAAAGGTTTGATTTGATCACAATCCTCTTGGCTTTAGTTCCGCTTGACTTTTCTGTGCTCTGGCTGTTTTGTCCAGTG
This sequence comes from Dolichallabes microphthalmus, assembly GCA_026413445.1. Lineage (NCBI taxonomy): Eukaryota > Metazoa > Chordata > Actinopteri > Siluriformes > Clariidae > Dolichallabes > Dolichallabes microphthalmus. The sequence continues at coordinate 5,234,270 of JAOTQY010000023.1, read as the reverse complement.
TTAAGATGCAAGGCATGAAAACTAATGTCCTTGTATGAGGTTGCAGGTAGATGGAAAGACTCACACATTACTTAATGGCGGAGCTGGCGACTAGTCAGATGTGTGCTCCAGCACTTAGAGTACACAATTTAAAATGGTTGTTTGTTCCAATCTTTTTAGTGTTACTATTTTGTCTTGTATGGACATTAAATAAAACTTCAAATGTAGTTTGACAGTTATTACATAAAAGTTTCGCTGGCATTTTCTTAGCAAAAATATACTGTATTTAATGAGTACGGCCGGGGTAAGGCACTATGGAAGTGAGGAATATAAACCATGGGGATATAAATAAGTTACTCTTAATGTCTTCAGTTAGTCCACTTTAGATTAATCCCAAATAGCTACAGTGGTGTGAAAAACTATTTGCCCCCCTCCTGATTTCTTATTCTTTTGCATGTTTGTCACACAAAATGTTT
>JAOTQY010000023.1:5201757-5211799 GCA_026413445.1 Dolichallabes microphthalmus | reverse complement strand
GTGTACCCTGCCTAGTGCCCGAAGTCTCCTGGGATAGGCTCCAGGCCCCTCGCGACCCTGAACAGGATAAAGCGGTATAGAAAATGAATGAATGAAAAACAGCATTGAGATAACATTGAATGAACGACTCAAATCCAACATCAGAAATACAACTTACAGTAAAACGTAGCCTTTATTTGGAGCTTTTATACCGTTTAACATCCATTAGCACAACGTCTGTCCACTTGCATTACCCTTAAGTTTATAACAGGGTTTAAAATTCAGACCTGAAATTGGGAAGGACACACTTCAGCTCGTTGCACACAGCGTGGGTATCTCAGCATCTCTTTGTAATGTAATTTTACCTCTCTGCTTTGTTTTCTCTGTGAAATATTACCTTGAGGTGCATCTTAGCTCCCAAATTATTCGACTGTACGTTTTCGCACAGTGTATGCACAATGAACTACCATATGTTAAGTGTTTCCTGTTTTCCAGTGTAATATTTGGCCAAATTGCTGTGGAGCAACATCAACAGTTTGTTCCCAAGTATCAAGTCATGCTGCCTTTCCAAAACATCAATAGTGACACATATTCCTGGTCCAGTTAAGGTTGTTGTTTCCGGAACACCTATATCGATTTAGGAGGGTTTTTTTTTTTTTTTTTTGCACAGATTGTTCCACATCAGTCCAGGTTGTCTTTATTTAAAGGAAGGAGTGTGTGTTGGCTGTGTGTGAGTTCAGCAAGAGATGCCGAATCAAGCGTGGCTCACAGCACCGGCAGTAAACAATGTAGCAGTTCTTCTCTTTAAATGCTTTAGATCGATAAACATAAAGATATCTTCACTTTAAATCAATAATGACTGTATAGCTTGCTGGTTTGAGGAGGAAACATTTTCTCTCTCTCTCTCTCTCTCTCTCTCTCTCTTTCTCCCTCTCTCTCTCTCTCTAGTGTGTATCTACGTGAATAAACAGGTGAATACTGGCCCAAACCTGGACAGACAGAAAGTCATGCAGCTTCCCGATCACCTAGGCCCGGCGCGGCCCTCTGTAGTGCTCCAGCAGGCTGTGCAGGGTTGCATCGATAGTGCTTACCAGCAGAAAACCGTCTTCACCCTGCTCACACAGGGCTACGGAGGAGAGAAGATATCAGGTTACACACAATCACACGATATGAGATGCAAGCGAATAAAAATGAAAAAAGAAATAATCTGTTCCAGTGCTGTTTCTGTTGTGACTAAAGAAGCTTAAGATGTACTTTTACACTGTGGAAATGTTTGTCCTGTTCATCATTCGAAACTCTCTTCTCATGTTATACTTATAATTGGACTTACAGTGAATTGTTTCTCTTTCCTTCAGCCACCTTTGATGGCAAGCAGCACCTTTTAAGCCTGCCAGTAGTGAACAGTGTTGGTTATATCCTTCGCTTCCTGAAAAAGCTCTGCAGGAGCCTCCTGTGCGAGAACCTCTTCAGCGATCAGCCAATCGCACCTTCCTCATCTCCCTCTTCCTCTTCCTCAGCCCACACAGACAAGCATTCAGATGGACAATCCAAGTCGAGTGAGTTCTTACTTAGCATCCTTCTCATCTTCCGTCCTCTTCCTCTATACCGTAGCTCTCAAATGATCTGATTTGGCAAATTTTTTGGGGGTGTCTTAGTGGTTAGCAGTGTCACCCTGCACCGCAACGGTGCGGGTTTGATTCACGCCTCGGGTTTATGTGCATGGCGTTTGCATGTTCTCCTTGTGCTTGGTGGGTTTCCTCCGGGTGCTCCGGTTTCCTCCCACAGTCCGAAGACATACAGATTAGGCTAATTGCTGTTCCCAAATTGACTTGTGAATGCGCGTAAGCGTGTGTGCATTTGTGTGTGCCCTGCGATGGATTGTCAGTCTGTCATGCCCTAAATCTCCTGGGATAGGCTCCAGGCCCCTACGACTCTATATAGAGGATATTGACAATGAGTGAGTGAATATGGCATGTTCCTTGAAAGGAAACTATCACAACTAATGGGAGTGGGGCTTTTTAACACATTTACAGCAATACGTTCTTCCTTCTGATTTCATATCAAAAGTCCCAAATGTCAGTCAACGTTATCTCTTTTATCTTCATCCCTATTAACCCTCTCAAGGCAGGCGTTGCTGATTTGCAACAGTTAAAAACTAACTACCTTATTACCCCAGGTACATATTTTATGAGTCTTTTTTAAGTTTGATAATTTTCCCCAAATATCAGATTGTTCCTGTTACTAAAGCTTAATTTGAGCCTGAAAGGGTTAATTTTTCTAATAATTTGGATACTGTGGGTGCTTCAAGCCATTCGCCCTCCTGAGACTAATCGTATCGTCCTCAAATAAAAAAGGAATAATTAGAATAATAATTAAATAATAACAAAAGGAAGGAAATAGTTTTACCTTGTCTTGTAAAAAAAATTCCAATCAAATGCTTTCAAGCCTAAAAATATTACAATAAATTGAAACAAATGATGTATACTGGATCCAGAATTAAGATGTATTTATATGCTGTGTAATAATAAAAAAAGGGAATAAGGAGCTGTGCTATTCAAGAAACAGTTGACCTCTGGTGGTGGGAATTGGTATTGTGTTACAATGGCTGATTGTTGCTGTCATTTGCAACCTGCAGGGGTTAAAGGAGTGACATTAAAATTTTTTAATAAAGACTACATTTATGGTCCAAGTTAATGATAGGTAAATATATAATACATTTGCACACAGGTATAAATGTCCCATAATAAGGGCCACAATAAGACTTTATCTTCTTCCAAATTGTTGTTTTCTTGAGCAGCAATGAATCTGGTATAATCTGTTGTAAATAATTTTTGTCACATGAGCAACAACTTAAATTGTCTGATTTAACTGTTCCCTGCCTTACTTGTAAATCAGCTTTTAGGAAAGTTTCCCCCTGTTCACACCACTTGACTGCAGTCAGTATACTTTTAAGCAATGCTGTAATTTTTGGAAAAACTGTGTGTGTGGAGGAGATCTTTTGATGTGCCTGAGCCCTTGTGAGAACCTGTCAGAAAGAGGGTTTCACTACTCAAGTGGTCTTTTTTACAGTTAAATTAATGTAAGTCTTGTGGCCTCACTGGATTTGAAAACAGTAGGGGGGGGGGAGAGATTTATGAAGTTAAGGCTGAGGCAATAAATCATACACTTTAGTTTCTGAGGAAATGTTTCTATGATAATTAAGCTCCGTCAAGGTAGTCTTACGTGTTTCCCTATATGTTTGTATATGATGTTTCACACTTAATGCAGAACTTCCATAAGTCATTGTGTTTTTTTCTAAGCAATACTGCCTCATTGCCTTCTCCTGAGGGTGGCTTAGTGATTAGCACTATCACCTTGCACCGCCAGGGTCTGGGTTCGATTCCCGCTGTAGGTCTGTGTTCATGGAGTTTGCATGTTCTCCCCATGCTTGGTGGGTTTCCTTCAGGTTCTCTGGTTTCCTTCCACAATCTAAAGACATGCAGATATACAGTAAACGCTAAATGGCGTTTCCAAATTGCCCATACTGTGTAAATAAGCGTGTGTGTGTGTGTGTATGTATGTGTGTGCCCGGGATTGGTTAACTTGTTCAAGAATATCACTATTGTGCAAATTTCACATTTTAGCCATGTTTAGTCAATCACATGGGTCACCAGTGTGTGTGTGTGTGTGTGTGTGTGTGTGTGTGTGTACAAACAAGAAAACATGAGAAAAAGAACATTCTCTGCTTTTTTGTCTTTTTTTCCATTTTTGTATTGGCTGGAATTTAAACAATGCGTTAGATTTTGTCCCCTAATTTGACTTCAGATTAGAAGATCCCCTCCCTTGGCTTGTTGCTCAGCTCTGCTGTTCTCAGGAATATCTAATTTTCATAGACACTGAAATAGTGCTTTCAGAAGAAGAGAGAAATAAGTTTAGTTTGAGGTATGAAAAACTACATTATTTGAGGAGTATTCCATCTGGAGCATTAACACACGCACACGTTAATGTGATAAAGAAATAGCAAAATAGGGAACCTTTAAGCTATAACAATGTTGATCTAATCGAGCTGTGCTTGATGTGTGCAATGAGCATTTTGGAGAGGGGGGCGCGTTGAATGCTTTAAGTTAGACTGGTCCGCAAGTGTCCGCAAAAATCGAATGCAGGTGGCTACAGGAAGCTGGTGGAGGTGACGCCAGCAACGCAAAGTGCTTGAGAACTTGGGTGGTTAAAGACAAAACTTGCAGCTGTGTCCATGGGTCAGATGGTTTGCAAATGCAGACCTGTCACTCAAATCTCGAAATGGTAAGGGACTGAACAAGCACCTCAGGGGTCTTTCTGCACAGGAAAGGCTGGATCTTTTTGATATTTTAACGGAGAAACCTGTCAGGATATGACTTTATTGAGAGAAATGGACAGAAGATGACCCAGCACTGAGCCTTGTGGGACTCCAGTAGAGTAAAGTGTCTGCGGAGAAGGGAGGTGTAGTAAGACATAATCCACTACTATGCTTAGTTAGTTGAATTTGTTAAAAAGCTGCTGAAGAGGTCAAAGTCAAGGGGAATGAGGACTGTTAAACATTTGGATGATTTAGTGCCATAAACTTCTCAGTAAGCATTTTGATGCCAAACCTATTTATTAACACCTTGATGGCTCTTCTAGCTGAGAAAGGAAGTAGAACAGTGTGAATTGGGAATCCTGACACATTTTTCTCATCTGATTCAAGAGTTACAGTGGAAAAGAAGTTCAGGCGTGGAAGAAGTATAAGATTAAATCAAGTCAAGGAGGAAATAGAGATTGCAGTAACTGAAGGAGAAGTATGAACAGTCGGTGACAGGCAAGGTAGGAACGGTGACTGTGAAGAATACAAAGTGACAATCCGAAAGGTGAAGTGATGTCCGCAGTTGGAGAGGTGAAGCTGAAGACCAGGTCTAGAACATTTCCTGCCTCTGGGCTGCTGTTGAAGAAAAGAGTGTGAAAGTTTGAGGTTTCAAGGAGAGTGAGATGGATGGAATCAGTAGGAGAGATGTCTAGTTCCAAAGGTTCCAGCAGGGGCAATGGATAACAATAATGTGAAGATTGCCTGTAGAGCATGTAACTCAGTGCATAAGATGAGAGGTGTTCTCAGAGACAAACGCAAACCTGTGCTACTATTTCTGCCAGGTAAAAAAAAAAAAAATCCTTCTTCAACAAGATGAATAAATAAGGAGGGACAACAATAATGTAATGATGATGATCAAATAATAATGGCTAATTTTGACTTGATTATAATGGCTAATGAGTTAACACAAAAAGTGGAATTATAATATAACCTTTTAGCTAAACAGGTTGTAGTTTTGCCTCTACCGTCGCCTCCGGCTTGCTCAGTGCAACAACGCACCTTGTTAAAAACACTATACAAATCAATTTTAATTGAATAAAAGTTTGACATGAGACATTTTTGTTGTGTAGCAGACTCTATGGTGGATGATTACCACTCTGAACCAATGGAGCCCAAGCGCTACCCTGTCGACCACAGTGACACAACCTTTGGGGTGATGACATCATCCTACATAGCATCGAAATCCAACTATGGGTTTCGTTCTGGCACCACCTACTCCGGGGGCGTGTGCAGACCCTCAGCCAGTCCCAGTGCATTCCAGGAAGGAAACAGAAGTGGTAAGCGAATCCAATCCTGCCATGGTGTAAAAGATACATGAAAAAGATACCGTTGATTCACCCTTCAATTCTTACACACAGAGGTACACAGGGACGCAATACAAATAAAATTTCTAGAAATTTTACTTACTGTTTTTACTTTATCCGCCTCTCTTCAGCCTACAGTCCGTCCCCGGAGGCCGTTGAGTCAAAGCCTCCTTCGAGTAAAGACCCATCCCGTTGGAGCGTAGAGGAAGTGGTATGGTTTATCAAAGACGCAGACCCTCAGGCCCTTGGTCCACATGTCGAACTCTTTCGAAAACATGTGAGTATAGAAAAGATGATATATAATATGAAACCAAAAGCAGTTGAATTCTTTAGTAGTAAGAATCCTTTAATGGATACCCAAGTACAGTACATAGCCACCAGTGCGGTGCCAGTATGTTGTTTATCTGTGATCTTTATACCATATATCCCTAATAAAACCACACAGCATATTACCTATGAGGATCACTATTATATTGTATATTTGTAACAGTCAGTACCGTATAAACGAAGTGCATCAGCATGTTGAGTGACTATGCGACTTGTCTTTTAGGAGATCGATGGAGATGCTCTTCTGCTGCTGAAGAGTGATATGATCATGAAATACCTGGGACTCAAGCTCGGCCCAGCCCTCAAACTCTGCTACCACATCGACAAGTTAAAACAGACCAAGTTCTAAAATAGGCTTGGCCACAATCATCCCCAAAAACACACACGCACACACACACGCATGCTTATCTACTACTCCCACCGACACACATACACATAGTCTCATACACGTACATGAACTACTTCACGATATCAAGACCTCATTTTCTTTGGTTTTCATTTGTGTCCTTCATACGCATTTTTGACCCTGACCTACCAAGTGCCCGCGAACTTTTTAATGTCTGTGGTTATTTTGGACTCGACACTAATTAATGCATCCCATGAGCTTGCTTTAACATGGGTTGAGAGACTGATGAGGCACCCGTAATGTTATCGCTGGGACTTTCTTTGGGACCACAGAGCTTCTGGAATTGTATATACTAAAGATAGCTGAAGATAAGGACAACAAAAATAATCACCCTGCCTAGCAAGGAGAATATTGGATATTGGAGATGATTTGTTATGGACTAGACCCATACAGGTTCATGCAATGTGAGGATCATTTAAAAGTGGTGTTTAGCCACCTTGTGGTTAAACTAAGACATTACAGCTCCCTGTGACGCTAGTTCCAAGAGCAGCTAATCAAGACTTGATCATCCTGTATATTCATATTGAACTGTACAGACACAGTGCTTTAGAGTGGGAGTCACACCTGAAATTCTAGCTTCTAACTCAAACACACAACAGGGCTACTACTGGTAACCAGCAAAATACAGGCACTGATACAACCATGGACCAATCACGAGACTCAATATACGTTAGGGTTTTGGGTTACATGCCATGCGTCTAATCTTTAATTTGTAACGCAAACCTGCAGTAAGGACATGCATTACAGCACACCATAACATCAGCACAATCCTGGTTTAACTACAAGGACCAAATCCAGGTAGAACCACCGTGGCGCACGCACACGCACGCACACACACACACACACACACACACACACATACACACACACACCTGCCTCAGTTCAATAAGGTGCATATATTACATTGAACATGGATATTATTCTACAGGGTATTGAAAAATGGATTTAAATTTTGGTTAACAAAACATATCTCACAGGTTAACCTTAAAAGATACAAATCAATGTCAGTATGAACACGGAAGTGTGTGTTATTTAGCGATACAAGCCTTCTGACTCATCCCGAAACATCCAGTACACTTTAAAAGAAAAAAAGGGAAAGAAAGGAAACCACAAAATTGCCTTGGTCTCATTTTAATTATTATTATTATTATTTTTTTTTTCTATGAAAGGTACTTTTTTAATGGATTTTCTTTATTAACATGTTGGAGAAAATTACAGACGAATGTTGGTCCACTCCTCCATGCGAAACATTTAAAGCTTCTTTACTGTATATTCAATTGTGCATGTGACTGACGCTGGGATTGTCATTTTTGACACGTTTCTTTCATCATCTTGTTCAAATCAGGTTTGGGGATAAAATATCCCGGTTCTTCAAACAAACTGATCATGCCATCAATCTTCACAAGAGGCTCTTGATTTGCCTGTCAGATGTCATATATCCATAATTTATCATGGGTGTCTTAATTCGATGCTGATGTTACAGAGGGCCAAAATGTTTGATTTGACCACAACACTCTATTATTACTAAAATAATCAGTAAAATAAAATAACTGATTCAGACATACAGTATGACACATTCTCATATATTAATATGTAATAAATTTTCCATGCTTATGTATTTCTTTTATATTCATTGATTGAATTGTTTAGAGCTGACAACATCTTTTTTGTGTTGAAAGGTTCATTATTTCATGGATGATGAAGGGATTTTACATGGGTGTAACTCTATAGTCTCCCAGGGCATCAAGACACAGTTGCTAGTGTCATTTTCCATTAAAAAATATATTATTATTATTATTATTATTATTACTATTATTTTAAAAGTGTTGTTACATTTTTTTTTACAGAAACAATTGTTTTACTGTTTGAGACAAACTTATTTTCGAATGATTGTTTATGTTTAATTATATGGAGGGTGCCAATAATTCAGGAGGGCACTGTATTCACACAACTCAGTCACACAACTCAAACAATGGGTTTATCAACTGTTTGGATGTTTATGTTCCTTTCTCTGGAATTTTCTCCATGTAGCACATTCATGTACTGTATATCATACTGTAACTACAAAGAAAGGCTCAGTCCAGAAGCCTGCATTTCTTCATGTTCTTGGTTAGGTGCTTTCTTAGCCTGTTTTTGGTTTAGAGGATAAGTAAACGGTCATAACAAGCCTGACACTTGAAATATTAAGATTAAAAAAAGATATCTTGAATACTTAAATGTACAGTTCGGAAAGATTAGAGGTGCTTTTATTAGGTCTATTAGCTGTAACATCCTTTTTATTTAATCAGGGAGGCATCATAGTGGCATTTTACCCGTCCAGTTTTCTCTGCTTGGACTTCACTTCACTACACTGTCATCACATCATAGGTTTAGAGTCAATCCAGTTTATGATAAATTATGATATTATTACATAGAGTGTGTAATGGAGTTCATGTTAAAGGTTTGGCTCTGGTATTTCTCTTATAAGCCTTGTTATTTAAAGGGAAGTATTTCTGTTTAGCTCTGAGGAGCTCCTTTGTGTCACTTTTCTATGTTCGCCTATGTGCTGTGTCATTCTGTGTCATATTTTATATAATACATAATGTAAATGTGCATTTATGAATGCTACTATAGCCAGTCTCACACAGTGATGTTTAGAGAGACAACTGTTCATATATTAACTCAATGAAGAGGCTGTGTGTGTGTGTGTATGTGTGTGTGCGCGTGTGTGTGAGATTGTTTGTGTGTGTATAAAAATCTTTGGAGGCTGCAACACGGACCATCCATTCTGGTGCTAAGAAATGACTGTACTTAATTATTTTATCCCTATTAGTTTACAGCCTTTTTTCTTTCTTTCTTGATTTTAACATTGTGGCTTCAGTGTTGTGAAATTTTGTGATCACAGACAGGTTGTGGTCCGTCTGTCTGTTCGTGACATGATATACAGTATACAAAGAATTACAGACGCACCTAAATAAAGCATTGATGAGCACCAAACACCTGCTTGTCTCTAAATCAGATATCTAGTCATTCCCCTCTTGAAATCATGTTTATAGTATGTATTTTATCTAAATAGTTGTACATGCAATGTACTTTCTCTGAAGCTTCTTGACCTCTGACTCGATAACTTTAGAAATGAACAGAACTTACTTCCATCCAGGTATTCATGTTTCTTCCCAGGTTTACTCGGATTTCTAAAATTGGCCAGGGAGCAGACAAACAGGTTAAACCAACCGTATGCTAGCTGCATAGAGTCGTCACTCAGGGTTCACTATATTGAGACTGCGTCTGTTCCCCGAGCTAAACAAAAATTTTGAAAGACTCTAGAAAGTCTGGTTTAGTAATTTTAATATAGAGACCAAAAATTCAAAACGCACTGAATACACAGCCAGCACCTCTGATAGCTAGGACTGTTAAATATTAGTTATTGTTAATGAACCTATCACAGACCAGGAGTTTGATACATTATGTATAACAGAAAAATGGATTAAACAGGATGAGTATGTAGCTCTAAATTAAGCGAATGAATTCTATGAATTTGCAGATTTCCTCTCAAACCTTGTCATCTCTGTAGACAAAGCGTTAATTGCTGGAGACTTTAATATTCATTAATATCCAGAAGACCCTCTGAGAACAGCATTTATGTCCATACTGGACTCAGTAGGAGTAAATCAGTGTGTAGTAGGACCC
>JAOTQY010000023.1:4975035-4991261 GCA_026413445.1 Dolichallabes microphthalmus | reverse complement strand
TTTTGTTATTGTAAAGCGGCCTTGAGTCTCTTGAAAGGCGCTATATAAAATAAACTTATTATTATTATTATTATTATACACACAATAATAATAAAAAAAATCAGTTGCTACATACAAAAAAACTTATTTTATTTCATTCATGAGAAGTGTTTAAAAATGTATCATGGAATAAAAAAAGAAAAGAAAAAAAGGGAATTTTCACTAGCTGTTTCTGTTCTTTGCATTTTTATTAGCTAGAAAAATGCACCTCCGCCAAGGGGTGAAGGAAAATCAAGCAGCCAGAGTGCAGGATCTGAATTGTATTTCAGCTGGAACATTAACACAGACATTTTGGAGACCTCTAAGACTTATGTTAATGAATTTAAAAAGAACTATGGGCTTTCACATTCCCCCCCCCCCCATTTTGTGTGAAAAACGTGTTCAACCATTACGCCCAACATCCTTAATAAATATAATTTATGGATGTTAATCTAGGCTGAACATATAATGACAAATGTCATTTCACAGTAATGAACACGAAACTTTCTCCATTTACCCTGAGAGAGACAGTGACGCACACCGCGAGAATAAAGAGTACATGAGGTTTGGGGAAAGGGGGCAGGGTTTCCAGGGGGTGTTTTAATACGAGAGAGTTCAAAACAATGCGCATCGTTCCAAATTCATACACCTGCCACTTTATTAAGACGAAATAGACAGCTGTTGCGCATTTTGGAGTGATGACTTAATACTATACTAATACTGTACTGTATATATGATGTGCCGCTCCTGTGCAAAATGTGTAATGATTGGCAGGCCTGGTAACAGTAAACAATCAACAATAAATGTCACTGGATATTGTATAAGTGCTAGAATCTTTACATCACACAAACCTACATCAAACTGAATAATGAGAGCAAGGCAACAATGCATGTCTAATGAAATGCGTAACAAGCGTGTAAATGTGTGTGTAATACCTGGTGGCAGGTGGTGGGCTTCAGGCAGGTGTAGACGTTCTGCTGCATGTCCAGGAGATCCTGCAGTAGATCTCTCCACACACTCTCACTCACTGGAGGATTTCTAAAACCAGGGAAAAAGCAGAACTAGTTAATGCATACTATAATAATAAGACGAAGAAGTAGAAGAAGAAGAATACAGTGAAAAGTAATCTAATTGATACACTCACTCACTCATCATCTATACCGCTTTATCATGCATACAGAATTGCAGGGCGCCTGCAAAAGAATTATGGCACAACGCGGGCTACACGCTGTATGGGTGTGTGCCAAGCCATCGCAGAACACGCATACACGCTCACACACTCATTTAGGCAAATTAGCCTAATTTACATGTCTTTAGACTGTGGGAGGAAACCGGAGAACCCGGAAGAGAACCAGAACATGCAACACAGACCCCAAGGTGGGAATCAATCCCGGACCCTGGACCACTTTCTAGAATGTTGTAGAAGGTATCCATCTATGCATTCTAGAATTATGCTGGATCATGAAATAGCACATATGGAATTAGGTAATCAATTAACAACAACAATAGTCAACAGTCTGGTGTTATTTTAAGATATGAAGGTCAGCTGTTCTAAAATAGTTCTTGCAAGAACAGTATTGTGTCAAGTGCATTTGCAAAACCCAACAAGCACCATGATGAATCTGGCTCTCATGAAGACCATCCCAGGAGAGGAAGACCAAAACTTACTTCTGCTGCAGGAAGAAATAAAAATTCAGGAAAGACCATGGAAGCAGAAGGTGTGTTCAATCCTTTGAAAGTGTGTGTGTGTGTGTGTGTGTGTGTGTGAACAAATTATATACTGTAGTGCATGTCTTACTTGCGTCCAGTGTGACGGGTGAGTTTGATCATCAGCTGGTGAGCCTCCTCCATGCTGGTTTGACTGTTTCTAATGTATGAAATTGGCTTCTGTAGGCCATGCTTCTCCAGCACCTCAGCAACACTGCATGTTCGCAAACAAGCACACACACACACAGAGAGAGAGAGAGAGGTAAACTTCATGTTATCCAGTAAGTCAATCAGCCTATCCATTCATAACTCCATCATTCTATCATCCACATAACTATTTATTTATCGAACTATTAATAATGGAAGAAAATGTTTCCTAAAATGTTTTCTATTCATCAAATTCATACATCAACTTCCATGTTTAATCCTCCTAAACCAATAACCTTCTCAATAACCTTCTAAACACCTAAAAATTCAATCCATCCAGTCGGTCAACCAAGTCAGTCCAGCCAGTCAAGTCCACCAAGTCTACCAGACAACCTACCAGTCCATATCCATTCAGTCAGTTCTCTTAGTCAGTCAATCCACCCAGTCAGTCCACAGAATCAGTCCATCCGGTCAGTCCACACAATCACACTACCCAGTCAGTTAATGCACTCAGTCAATCCAATCAGTACGTCTACCAGCCTACTTGTCCATTCAGTTCTTCAGTCAGTTCTCCTAGTCAGTCCACCAGTCAGTGCATACAGTCAAATCCACCTAGTCAATCCACCACCACGCAATTCTCTATTCACTTTATCCAGTCAGCCAATTGATCAACCCATCCCGTTAATCCATCTGCCCATCTCTTTAATTAACAGACCTCCCAACCAACATCTTTAATCTACTGATTTGATTAATTCATAAATCCATTATTCATCTTATAAATCCATTAACAAATTCCTCAATATTAACCATCAGACCAATCCATATCCCTAGCAACCCATTTAATCGAGCACCAATCCGTTAACTAAGATTTCAATCAAAATCATTTAACAATCATTTAATCATTTCATTCTTTTAACAGGTAATTAATTTGCAAACTTATCAAACTAATCAATCCAATTCATCCAATCAACCCATATATCTGCCAATCAATTCTTCAATGCATCCATGTATCCATCCGTTCCTCTCGCAATTCCTTCATTAATCGTTCCATCCACCGTTAAATGACTGTATAGTCCACACACATCCAGCGAGGAAAGCTTAACTGCGTAATTTGGGAAACTGCGATGCACAAAATGAGTCGACATAAATCAGAGTCTCATCAGTCAGAGCAGTCAGCCGAACAAACGCAGCACTTGGCTGGGACGCGCTCAGTAAATGGGGATCTTTCTTAGTGCGCAGATGTTTTCTGCTTACACACACATTAGCATAGACACTTGTCTCCCTCATCTTTACTGATCCAGATTGGGTTCTGCCTTCTACTCTCTCCATCTGTGCTTGTGTTGCTGAGAAAAGGCTTCCCGCCTTGTGGTGTTGCGAAAGCTGTGGAGGGCACGGGAGGGTCCGATTTAATTGATAGGGAAACAATCTACTCACTAGTTCTGATAAGGTCTGAATCAGCAGTAGGGTGTAGAAGAGAGATGGGGGAAGAGTATTAAAGAAAAGAGTATGATATAAAGAACATTATAAAACACGCAACTGAAACAGAAAAAATATATATTGAGCATTATTATTATTATTATTATTATTATTATTATTATTATTATTAATAATAATAATAATAGTAAATTTCCTATAATTTTTGGTCGTTTTAAGAACAGGAGGTTTTTTCCACTTATTCTTCAACATACGTATCTTGCCAAACCACATTTTGTGTGATAGTGTGACAAACTTCATAGAAACCTAACTTCCTAATGACATAAGGGCTTCAGTACTTAAAATTACCTGTAGAGAGTGGGATATTAAAAAAAAAAAGAAAGAAAAGTGTTAAATTGCTGATAATTTTTAAATAATTCAACACTAACCATTCTTCTGATTCCTTAGAAGGTGCCAAGTGCTCTTGATATAAGAAATGTGTTATGTTCCAAATTGGAAGGGGGCCATTTTTTTATTTAATCATCATGTTTAATAATCTATTTTGTTTAGCAATCATGCTTTAATTCATTTGCAGCTCGGGAGCGATACTAAAGACAGGAAGTACAATACAATATTTACATAATATAATAATTATAATTATAATAATAATAGTACATTATTTCAGTAACAGTGTGAGGTTGCGCCTTGAAATGAAGCACATCTCCATAGCAACGAGTGCCGACGGTTGAACAAGGGTCTGGTCTTTCCCCATCCGAGCCAATAATGTGTCTGTTATAATAATGTTTAACAGCTGCTGTATAAAATTACCGGGTCATTCTTAGTCACAAAGTTCATGCTGCACATTATGATTATAATTATTCTAATACAGATGTTTTAATATAACTAGCAAGTTACAGTATAAAGAAATTACTTATAGAACTTTACTAGACTTCCAAAGAAAACATTCTCAGCTTACAAGCATTTACAGCAATAAGTTACAGTATAATGTTTCATAAAGACAGGCGTGTGGATGCCTCTTTTTTTCTTTTTGTTTCAAAATGAACTAAAAATGGGTGGCTGTCAGGAGAGCTGTCGCGGCCAGCTTTACATCACTCCACCTCCGACCAGCACACACTTACGCACACACAATGCTGCATGGATTTTCATCAGCACCTAGCATGTAATTTAGCCTTCAAGCACAACGGAAATTGTAAGCGGTGTAATGTGAGGTTCCCGGAACGCCCCTTAAGAGTCACATTAAAAAGAAAAAGTGATCTGGGGGAGGACTTTGATGTAAGACACCTTAAAATTAAACACTGTGCCAGATACAAAAATATAGTCAAAGTCGCACCCACAGCGTCCAGACGAAACTCATTTCTGACTTTCTAACTTCTAGAGTGAGAAAAAGAAGTGGGGGGAGAAATCCCAGAGAAACCCTTCGTCTTTTCTTTCTCCCTTCCATATCCATCTGGAAGGCCTCTATTTTTCCACTTCCACTGTGGCCTTCAGTCTATCCTTCACTCCGCCATTACCTGAGATGTTTCTCCAGGGAGTCCACCTGGTCATGCAGGATTTTTGTAGTTTCAGTCTGTTGCCTGAGAGCAAAAAAAAAAAAAAAGAGAGAGAAATTATCCATTTAACATGGCCTCACTGTGACCTATTCTTGTGTTAATGGCCAGGTTTCGTTAAGTATAAATCACTACATTTCACCCTGTTTTAGGAATATAAGAAAATACAGTATATAGTGGTGTGATGCAGCCCACTGTATATTCGGATCCTCACATACACTCAATCGTAGAGTATATACAGTATGAGATGTTACTTGTACAGTTTTCATGGTACAACACCGCTCTCATACTGTATGAGCTAAATTTCTTATAAAGGACTATTTACTGCAAAAGCACATTAAATTACTGCAAAATTATACAGTAAGTGTAATGGATTGCTTTACTACAATACATCTGGTCATGGACTTTATGCACGTACTGTACTGTATTAAATTTAAATTTTTTTTTTGTCTATATCTCTTACATAGACACAAACACAAAACTACACATCTGAACTACAATGTTTGATGAAATGCATACCACGTATGGCATAATACGCATAATAATAAAGGTCGATGTTGGAGAAATTCTTATATACAGTAATAAAACCAAATTTTTGGTACAAACCACACTGTGGTTGTGTAATCCTGTAGGAAAATTGTGGGATCACAGTAAACATTTAATTGGAAAAGTTTATCAGGAAACTTTCGTCTTCATTTTGACCACATTCGGCTAAAATCCTATAATGTAAAAGTTTGACACCATACAAAATTCAGATCACTTCCTTCCTGTTGGGTGGAGTTAATGGATGAGGATACTGTTTGTCTAAAGAAAATACTTATACTGTTGTGAATTTAAAGAAAGGCACACAAAAGGAGTTTAAAAGGAGCCGCTCGAATCCAGGCTTTGGCGATATTAGAAATTTCATCTATATATCATTATTAAAATGCCTTTCAACAAGTGAAGCGTACGACATGTTCAGTCCATTAGCAGAAATCAGCACCTTGAGCTCAAATTTGAGCCAAGACTCAAATATGAGTTGGGAATTACAAGAATAGAATCAATTATTTGCAAAGAAAACCTTCAAATATTCTTTTCGAACTCAATCCAGCATTCAAGGAGATAAACTGGAGACATGAACTATTTCTAATATTTGTGTGCCTTTCTTCAAATTCTGCTTTCTATGAATCGTCGTGTTTTATTTCCGAATAACCGTTTAGATAAACGTTCAATATAGCATGAGTACGTTGATTAGCATCATCATGCATTTTTAATTCCGATTAAATTGAAGAGGGCAGTGAGAATAAAGATCACGGGGGTAATAAGGCGGTCTAATTAGGTTTGGAGATTTTGCTCTTTGAAGGAAGACAGAAGCGTGCAGAGATAATCCTGAGTTCATTAGGAAAGCAGCCTACAGTGAAGTTCACACACACACACACACACGCACGCACACACACCTACTGTAAGACAACAAGCCTGCATTCATATGGTTTGATTGATTATAAGAGTAGTCACATTAATCTTTGAAAAACTCCAAAATTAATGACACCTTCAGAAAAATGAGTGATCGTTGCGTGCAAGTATATAGTGAGAAAAACATCCTCGTACAATAAATATTTGATCAATATAATTTTGTTAGTAGGTGTAGGTGAGTGAATAAGTCTTGCACACTTACAGCACTTGTCCATATTAAATTAATCTAACTGATGTAGATAGAATTAAAGAAATCGGAAACAAATATTTTACTGTGACAGCTGCAACGTGCCTAAAGATTACATTTTAAAATTGGGTGTTTAGGCAACAACCGCAGCAGCAACCTCATTTCCCCTCTCACTCTGTTCCAACCTCTCAGCATCACCAGTATACTAATGACTAATCACCGGCCTGATCATCTTGTTGAAAAGCATTGTTAAAGCTACTGTTACATTAGCAGTGTTTTGACTTTACGATTTGTGTCATAAATGATGAAAAAAATCTAATGAAACAATTTTATTCATCCATACAGAAACCTTTTCAAAACATACTGTATCTGGAACGGAACTTCATCCAGGGGTAGCTGCCTTAAAAATATTTACGTCTTGAAAATGCAAGATGCATACTGTAAGATGGCAAATCCCAATATGTGCATGCTGTGCATTTGTGGTGATGCGCACTCACCCATATCCTCTCTGAGGAAGACACTCCAGCACGTCGTAGCTGAGAGCGAGCTGATCTTCTCGTTCACAGCTGTAGATACACTCCAGTGCCACTGACATCAGCTGGTCAGGATCACCAATCATCTTTTGCTGACACTAAGAAATCACACACACACACACAGAAACCAAACCTCATAATCACCATTCATATTCATAATCATATTCATTGGAGTTTCTCTTTCAAATCATGAGGATCCCAGCAGAGTCATGGGTGCACAGAAAGCAGTTTTTACTCCGTAGTAGAAAAACAATTGACCAGACACCTCTCAAAACCAACAGATATCGAGAAGACAAACTCAACCACCTACAGATGATCATGCATGTAGCGTTATAAATTCTAGTAAGGTCGTATGCCTTACATACATACAGTATATATAAACAATCTAGATTTACATCAAAACACCTCAACCTCCTCAGAATAAAATTATCAGTATACACTATAATAAAATGTTTTTTGGCAACATAAACATGACATCAAGGCAATATCCTAGGTATTTAAAATTTTCCATTTATATTTATAATAATCCCTATTTACCACTAGTTAGTTAATTTGTTTGCTGTTGTTGTTATTAGTAGTAGTATTAGTAGCACTACAAGCAGTAGAAATAATAGTAACAGAAAGTGTAGTAAAACTTGCAGTAGCAATTATTGTAGTAAATGTAGTTATAGTGACAATAGTCAGGGTAATATTAGTGGTAAAAATAGCAAACTTGTAGTAATAATAGTTGTTGTAGTAGAAGTAGCAGTGGTACAGTAGTAGTTGTTGTAGTAATAGCAGTATTTTTTGTTGCAGTAGATATAGTAAAAGTATTAGATGTGCTAATATACAGTACTATGGCAACTAATGCTTTCTGCAGTATCTCTATTAACAGTATTAGTAACTGTAACAATAGTATGAGTAATTATAGTGAATGTGGTAGTAGTAGTAGTAAAGGTGGCAGTTATAGTGTTACTACTTCTTGTAATCATATCATTAGCTGTGGTAATATAGCAGTAATTAGTAGTTTTAAACTTTTTTTTTTAAACTAACTATTGTAATAATAGGTAGTAAAAATAAGTTTTTAAAAAAATGTATAATAGTAGAATAAAGTAGATGTAATAAAAAGTTAAAGAATCAGGAGGAGGTGGAAGAAAAGTTGGACGAGTAGCAAAAAATGTATTCATAATCGTACTAGGATTAATCAGAGGTGGGTAGTATCGAGTTAGATTTACTCCGATACATTTACTAGAGCAACTTTTTGAGAAAAAAAATTGAGTACGAGTAGTTTTCCTGCACCATACTTTTTGGTGAAGAAACAATACTCTGAATCCGCTACACCCGACGCATGACTTTTTTCATACCATTTATCCTACACATGCAACTGGTGGATCGACCACATTGACTGTGTTTCAGCAACAATAATCGCATGACTCCGTTTGACCAATCAGCTGCAGTAACCATATTAAAAATACTGGGTATATACACTGTATATATACACATACAGTATATACAAATCCCTGTATTATAATAATATGTAATGATTATAATTTCTGAAAAAATAAATCGGACATTACGATTGAAACAATTACTCGAGTACTTGAGTATCTTTTCACCGAATACTTTTTTACTCTTACTTAAGTAATATCTTTTTACTTCTACTTGGTTAATATTTTTTTGAAGTACAGCTTCTCTTACTTGAGTACATTTTTTTGGATACTCTACCCACCTATGTAGTAGCAGATGTATTTGCAATAAAAGTAGTAGTATAAGGAGTAGTTGTAGTAAAAGTAGTGGTAGATTTGGAGCTGTACTATTACATTGTAATAAATGTAGTAGTACTGTAGTAGTACCAGTTGCAGTTGTCATAATAAAAGGAGCAGTAGTATTAATAGTATTAATAGTACCGTAACAGTTGTAGTAAATGAAGCAGCTGTAATTATAATAGTAGTAGTGAGAGTGGTAGGAGGAGAAGTACAAGTCAGTGTACGCAGCTAAAACAGTGACCAAATGTTGTTAAATTATTTTTTTGAACAGTGTATCGACCATATAATGACTGTAAGTAGACCGAGATTGAGAAAACTTTACTTCTTAAAATATCCATCTTGAGATGTAATGTCATTTCTGATGGGGTACAGACAGTCATGTACCCAGCTCTGAGAGGGTGCTATTAAGACCCATTATTCTGCCTAATTGAACTGTACAGACGGATGTGCTCACAAATATTCCCTTTTCAGCCGCTTTCCTACTTTTCTTTCAGAGAAACGGGTGACGGTCAGCGAGGGGTAATGACCCATAACTTTATTAAAGATGATGTTGAGTGTGTGTGTGTGAGGGTGTGCTTTTAAAGGATAGCTGAATTATACATTAAGGGGAAATAGCCTTCATGGTTTTAACCCCTTTCAGTGCTTATTGTTGACACTACTGTGAGTGTGTGTGTGTTATACTAACGCCTGGTTTGGAATGCTGGAAAATTTTAAGTGGGAGAGTCAGATCTTCCTTAGCGAGGGACACTAGGTACTCCCTGAGGAGAGCCCTGGCTGATCCCTCCTTCTGAGTCTCACAGCGGTGCAGGAACGGTACCATCCACTGGAAGGAGTTCTTCACGTACGACTCCACACTTGACTGGCAGGGGGGAAGAAATAATAATAAATTACAAAGATGGTGAAAGTATTAATAAGCAAGGGTTTAACAGTAGTCATGAGACAAACAGAGAAGCACTGGGGACGAGAAGAAGATCGATAGCACAGCCATGCGTGGACCGGGTCCGAGAAGCAATAATTGGTTCTGCTCTCTGAGTGGCAAGGAAACAAATCCTCTCTTGCTTGGTCTGTCTGAGTGACACTGGCCAAATTATTAGGACAAACGAACAGATTATTTATGTGCATGTACTTAAATGGACAAAAGTTTGTGCACCCCTGACCAGAACATACAAGTGTAATGGTCAAGTGTGTGCACATTTTTGTCCATCCAGTACATGGAGAGCTCTTTTCTTCCCAAGTGACGGATAAAGAACATTAAACTGGAAACCCAGGAAACCTGTTATTACTGAATCCGAAAGCTAAAAACATGGGTAGAAAAACAGGAGTGTGGCGTACAAGCCGTAAACCAGATCTACTCTAACCAATAAAGACAGGAAGATAAATAAAATATATAAAGAGATGATTAAAGCGGCACAGCAGGATGTAATAAGAACATCCTGAACAACATAAAAAAGAGAGAGTGGGAAAAACTACTAACGATATAATGATAAAGATATATTTTTTAAAAAAACACAGCAATTATGTTTACATGTAGCCTGATAAACCTTTCATGACGTTACCAAAGATTAAACACTTCCCTGAACACAACCAAGTAGAAATTTTGAAATTATATACAAATCGGCTAACTACTGAATAGAATAATCATTACAGGAATCCGCTATTATTGTGTAATTTAACAAACATGACATTGAAAAGGAGGTTGAAGGACAGAGTTAATTAACCATTTTGTTCCATTAATAAAATTGCATTAGTTCTTTATTATTTTGCTCAATTCAATATATTTTTTAAATATGTCCAAGGCACAAAACTCTGAAATGCATCATAGTCACAAAAAGAGTGGGGGGAAAATGATTAAGAAAGAGGATATTTATTATACTTTGCGTGTGTGCGCATGTGAAATGTAAAGGGAAAAAAAAAGAAGAAAAAAAAAGAAGATGAAACAGGTCCATCTGATACAGACGGGAAAGAAAAAACATTTAGCATACATTTTTCATGAGTAGGCGGAGCTTGTCGATGTCACTGAGCTGCCGCAGCTCCCTCAGACTGAGGCTCAGGTCACAAGACGTCTCGTACACCAGGGTCTCCATGGTAACCAGGTCGTCGCCCAGCTTCTCCAGCCTGGGGATTTCCCGCTCTTTTCCCAGACGCAACAGAGACAGTGCACAGTCCACCTACACACACACACACACACAGAGAGACAAACGTGGCTGAAAAAAGAAACACAAACAGCACTAGAGTGTAAACAATCTCCTCAGCCACCCAGGAGCACGCTGCTAGTCGACTGACCAATCAGACCTCACATGACAACAAAGAGAGCCAATCAGAATGCGAACAAATTCCTAACCCACATAGTAACGTGAAAAATAGTAAGGGATGCAATGCTTTCGTTTCACACACGAAGCAAAATGTGGACGTCTGAGGGAACAACAAAAAAAAAAATCTTCAAACAGGAAAAAAAAAAAGAAAAAAAAAAGCAGAGCAACAAAAACCACCTGCTTGAGCGACCGGTCGATCTGTTCCGCATCCTGACCTACCAAGAAAAGAATCCTTCTACCTGTTGATAGAGATCGCTGGTGGCCAATCAATACGAGATCCATGTCTGGGAAGGTGAAAAATGCTTGTGATTCGACTCCCTGGTTCATACAAATCAGGAAGATTCACAAATCCGTCACGGCGAAATGTCGTGCTACTGACATTAACAACGAAATACTCGGATCGATACAGAGCCTACAGGACAGACGCGGAGGATGAATGCGGGGGGGTTACAGTGCACACAGGCACACATCTTACTGGCCCGGCAGACCAAACACAAACCTCAACGGGAATCCGATTGTGCACACAAATACACACCTTTATAATTAGAGGCGAATCAAAGGGAAAATATTGAGCTGCCCTTTCACACATGTGCTCTGGAGACAACAAACCTTTAATGAGAGCTAATAAGTATTTATTTCAATGTCCAGGTCTAAGTGAACTACAATTCCTTCATATAATTCATATTTCCTTAAATAATGTTATACAGATGACTATTTAATATCAGTACAGAATAGTACAACATATTATTGCATAGTATTTCTGTGTTGACGTTTTATCATACGAACCACTATGTGTAGTTTTGTAGGTAACAAAAAATTTTTTTATTCTTATCAGAACACTTGATGTGCATATATTCATTTTAAATTGGAAAAACAGCACATTTATTATGTGAGCAAAAACTCTGTAGGAATGTGCATATGAGCAGCTGAAACGAGTGACCTTCTTCATTCAAGAAAAATAATCTTCGCAAAAATACACCGTCGAAGCACAAATAACCAACAGGTGGCGATATAACGTTCATGCTAAAGAGTCATGTTGGTTAATTAGAAGCCTGTTACTGTATGTCGCACTCTTACGTCAAACACTGGCGATACGGTTAATGAGGCGTGCGCTCTTACACGGCAAAAAGCCGCCCACAAGTCAAAATATCTTTATATCCTGGAGAGAGTTTTCCAAAATGTTTTGAAGAACTTTTTTCCCCCCCATCAATCAAAATAACTGATGGAGAAGAAATATGAAGATGGACATTTCAACAATATTGGGACTTCCGTAAAAAGTAAATCAATGCACATCTACCGAGATGATTTAATAGTTTAACTTAGCGAGATTTTACTTGCAACTCGGAAATGACTTTGGAGTAACTTTATGGAAAAGTGAAGTTCAAACTCACTGCAACAATTACGAACTAACTGTGAGTTTAATAATCAATTGAAATGATATAACATCTGTAAAAAAATAATCATAATAATAATAAAAAAGCTACTAAAAGCATACAGCACAAATAAAGTTTTATTCAGTCGTATTTGTATATGTACTGTATTGTCACAAAGCAGAAAATGTAAAAATTAAGTCATGGCTTCTGACCGCAGTCGCCCTGGGTGTCTGAGGACTGAAATTTTTGCACCCATCAACAAAGTAACCTTCACACTAACTAACATTTCTTACCTGTACAATATAATACAACAGCACTTATAGACTTTATAGATAAATAATTTAACCAGCAAAAATAACAGATAAAAGTTAGTGGACTGCGTAGACTGGTTGCCTGCTTCTTTATCGACATGACGAAACAGTTTAGAGTTAAAGGTCCCATATGTTACTATGTCTTTAACACGTTACCACAGGTCGCAGAGCTCGCATTTAACACGTGTAGTGTATGCTAATGCTCCTGATAAAATACTGCTTTTTTTTTGTTTGTTTGTTTACTTTTTTTTTTTAATCTGAAGATTCAAGATTCTGGATTGGTCACTACAAGTATAGTGAATGTAAAGCAATCCGTGCAGTGCTTCTCAAACTGTAAATAATAAACACATTATGAACTCCTCTTTCAAATGCGCCGTTCCAGTGTCTCTGGAAATGAGCTGCTGCTGAGCCACGCCCGTCTTCACGAGAGAACAGCACAGCCAAGCAACAAACCAGGGGAGGGGAGGGGATCTTAAGGGTTCACATTGGCTTGGAATGTCGTCCTCAGACTAGCCATTTTTTCATTTGTACTAGAACACCGAAAACCCCATTGAATGTTTTACTGTAGAATGACAAAAAAAAAAAAAAAGAGTGCATTTTGCAAATTAGGTCCTCTTGACAAATAGATAAATAAAAACTGAACTGTGTATTGAACTCTTATTTAAATTCAGTGGAAAGCCAATTTAAACACTGTAGAGGAATTAAAAAATTAAACAAGTTCCATTCTAACAAGCTCACACTTCATTAACATCAGCTCTCTCAGCAGCAGGCCAGACAGGAGTGGCAGCTCCGATAAGACCCTCTGCTACTTCACAGCCACACTTCAGAGTGTCCTTGGTTTTTTTTTGTTGCCTTTTTTTTTTCCTTTCCCCATCAGCCTTCACAGTTTCGCACAGAGATTTCTCACATCGACGCAGAAACAAAAAGACAGTATATTGTGTTACCACCGACGGCGCTCTTTTAAGTTTTTAAGTTCGGTTGAAGCCAAATGAACAACGCAAGACAAGATTTTGCTGTTTGGGTGCGCGTCAAGTCTTTTACCCCGAGCATTGTTTGATGAATTAATAAATGCTGCATGAGTTCATTCTGCTCCTATTATCAGGAGGCGTAGAGCAAAAACGTCTTGACGAGGACAGGAATATCAGAGAGTCATGTGGGGACATCTGGGGGACATCTGGCTGGTCTCCACAGCTTTTTTCAATGGTTTGAATGAGTCACAGTGATAATACGGGAGAGAGAGAGTGTGTGTGTGTGTTTGTGGCTGTGTGTGTGTGTTCCTGATAGGAATTATGGTTGCTATCTTGAGCATTGGTAAGGCACCAGTCAGTGATTAGTATGACAGCATGGCGATGATGGATGTGTGTGGATATGCGTGTGTGTGTGTGTGTGTGTGTGTGTGTGTGTGTGTGTGTGTGAGAGAGAGTGTGTGTGTACCTGGCGTGAATTGTGCTCGATCTCTTGGGCTCTGCTCAAGTACCAGTCCGTAAGGAGTGTGATGGATGGGTTGGGGGTGCAAAACCGCTCCAACTCTGGCTGCTTCTCATACAGGAAGTGAGGATCATCCGCCATGCATGGCTCCACCGCTGTCCTACACACACAAAAAGCATGACACCTATTGTTATTTCCAAACTCGTAATTTGACATTTCTCATTAAAATCATGAAGCCTTGCCAGACCCCACCTGCACTGTGGATCTTCACACCAGTCCAAATCCCTGTGCCTCTGCTCGTCCCAAGGAATAAACACCACGCTGGACATCTCATCCTTACTGGAACGTGAGACAGAAACAGGGAATCAAAAACCTAAATTTTTTGTTGTTGTTGTTCCAAAAAAAAGCCTGGCGAAAATGACTTCCCCACAGAGAGCCGGAGTGCTGTTCGACGAGCCAAGTGCTTGTGACAACTTGCACAGTTTTGCTTTTTTAACAGCACACTGCCCTGCTGGCAGCGTGGAACAGCTAAACAACAGCCTGCCAAGTATGCTTGCTCCCAACTGACGAACGTGTCAGAAATGCCATGAGCAGCTGCTGATGCGATTATTACACACAAGAAGACTTTTCAAGTGCTTGCTGCTCAATATCTCTCGCCGTCTCTCTCTCTCTCTCTCTCTCCCAAACACAATTTTCTCTCAATTTTGAATGCTGTCATGGGCGTTTCCCCTTGGTAGGTGGGTCTCGTGACAGCTACCAATCTGCGAAGCCTAACACATGCTTCTTGGAATGGGGGGGGGGGGGGGGAGATGGACACAAAGCCGGACAGGGCATCTGTTCACACCACTGCTCATTCATTGTCCTAAGGCAGCTGATGATACTTCTTGTGTGCTAACTAATGGATTATTGTTTAGCATGAAAGCAAGACATGCACACGCGTGTGTACCAGTTTAGACTCGGTAAGGTCAAAAAGGATTAATCAGACTTCAATATGGTGGACCAATAAATCAGACAGGAAGTCATTTTTCAGGTGGTTGAGGTGCTGATCAGAGGTTCAGGGGTTCGAGCTCTGTCACCTTTGGTCCTCCGTCACCGTTGGTCCTTAACCCTACACCCCATACAATCCAAGAGCGGTTAGTTAACAAAAGGGTTTTCGTCCCCCAGGATAAAAGGAACAAAGCCCAAAGAAAAAAATAATAATAGATTGGAAAGACAATGCTCCTACAGGTATGCATCTCACTGTCATGTTCTGGCCTCACTTGTGCAGTTAAACCCAAAGAGTCACTGCTAATCAATAGAAAGTCTTCTCCCTCGTCACCTTAATCCTATAAGGAGACGTTTCTATCCTGATATGAGTCCTGGAACGACAGGGCCACACTGAGTGTTTTGAGGAACACATTGATGGACGTAAATCATACACAGCAGCCTTCACAGTCAGATCTCGCAGACTATACTCTCCAACTCCACCACTTGAGCAGAGATTCTGCTTCTTCACTTTATTACATGTCCTGTGATTTGCAGGATCTTTGCCATGGTCAGATCACTGAAGTGATCAACTGGATCATCTCCAGAAGCCCCTCCATGCATAGAATTTTAAACATTGCCTTTTACTCGTAACTAGACCGGTCAACCAATCTGAAATCAGTTTCACCCAATCACAGGTTCTCCAACAGTAGATCATTTGACATTAGATACAGTATGCAAAATTTATCTAGTGACTATTCTGAAGCCTGGCCAAAAAAAAAAAAAAAAAAAAAAAAAGCCATGCTGAAATCTTGCAGGGTGTGACACTTTTTTTTTTTTTTTTTTTGGCCAAGCAGTATACATACTGTACAGTACAGGCCAAGAGTTTGGACACACCTTCTCATCTATCTGTCAATGTGTTTTCTTTATTTTCATGTTTTCTTTATTCACATGTCTGTACCACCTCAGACGCTTGAGAGACTTTAGACTTTAGCATCCTGATGGGAAACATCACGACCTGGTTCGGGAACAGCACCATGCAGGACAGACGAGCTCTACAGAGGGTGGT
>JAOTQY010000023.1:4900299-4913750 GCA_026413445.1 Dolichallabes microphthalmus | reverse complement strand
ATACCAACCACTTAGCAACATCTAGCCACCAACAGGAATACCATACCAACCACTTAGCAACATCTAGCCACCAACAGACAGACCTTAGCAACATCTAGTAAACCATTTAAATACCATACCAACCACTTAGCAACATCTAGCCACCAACAGGAATACCATACCAACCACTTAGCAACATCTAGCCACCAACAGGAATACCATAGCAACCACTTAGCAACATCTAGCAAACAACTGGAATACTGTAGCAACCACTTAGCAACATCTAGGCACCAAAAGGAATACCATAGCAACCACTTAGCAACAACTGGAATACTGTAGCAACCACTTAGCAAAATCTAGCCACCAACAGGCATACCTTAGCAACATCTAGCAAACCACTTAAATACCATAGCAACCACTTAGCAACCTCTAGCCACCAACTAGAATACTATAGCATCCACCTAGCAACAGCCGGGAATTCCATAACAACCACATATCAGTATCCTAAAAGCCAAGTGTGAACATTCCACCTAACAATCCCATAGTAACACCTTAGCAACCACCAGGAATAACATTGTGACATCCTAGCAGCAACTTGGAATGACACCTCAACCAGCTGTAATACTATTGCAAGCATTTAACGCACAACTGAGATGGTACACATACCACATTCTCCAATTTCAGTCACTAAGACTGTTGGTTCTGCAGGAGCACCGATGAAAATAATTAATCATTAAAATAATGGTTAAAATTTTAAATTATTAATGTAATTCAGAATAAACAGTTTCTAAACAGCTGCGTTTATACACACACAGGTACAGACAAGTATGGCTTTGGCTTCGGAGGGACCGGGAAGAAATCCCACAATAAACAGTTTGATAGTTATGGGGAGGTAAGCAATCACACACACATTCTCTCACACGTTCATTTTAGTTCAGGTGACCTCTCTCCTGCAATCATGGTTGGTGGGTTTTTTTGTTTGTTTTTTGTTTTTTTTTTAACAGGAGTTCACCATGCATGACACCATCGGCTGCTACATCAACCTGGAGAGTGGCCATGTGTCCTTCTCCAAAAATGGTTTGTCTCCCATAACACAGCATTATTAAACAACTTTATGGCACAAAAAAAAAAAAACATCCATCACGAAACATAACATTGTGCATGGTTTAAATTCTCTAAATCAGGAAATGATCTGGGCTTGGCGTTTGAGATTCCTCAGAACTTGAAAAATCAACCCTTCTTCGCTGCCTGTGTTCTCAAGGTAAACTGAATATACTTTCATATATTTCATAACTATGTGGTAAATTTTTTACTGTTGTAGATGTTCAATAATAAAACGTACCTAAAGACAGATTCAAATATTCCATAATGAAGCATGTTTAAACATTTTGTTCGTACTGTGTATTGATCACAAATACATACATTGTCATTTATTATGTGTAGAATGGTGAACTGAAGTTCAATTTTGGGGGAGAGCCTTTCAAAAATGCCCCCAAAGATGGATTCATTGCTGTGGATCAAGCACCCGAAGGTCACGTGGTCAAAACTACTCAGACTGGTGAGGTGATCAGTAGTTATCCACAGACGTGTGTGTCGGCAAGGTTGGCTTTGTTGTGGATTGGGTTATTGGGTGGATTGGTGGGTTAGGTTGGGTAGTTAGCAGGTTTGATTGGGTTGTTATGGGGTTGGGTTGTTTGATTGGATTCTTCTTGAATTATTTGGTTGAATTTTGTTTGGGGGTTTTGTTGGGTTGTTGAGGGCTTTGACTGGGTGGTTGGGTTAGTTTGTAGTGGGTTGGGTTGTTCAGGCATTTGATTGGGTTTTGGTTGAGCTGGGTTGGGTTTTTGGGTTGTTTGTGATTGGGTTGAGTGAGTTGGGAAGTCAGATTGGGTTGTTGGGTAGGATGTGGGTTTAGGTTGAGTTTTGGCTGGGTTGTTGGGGTTGGGCAGGGTTGTTGAGTGGTTAAGTTGATGGGTTTTTTTTGGGGGGGGGGTGGCGGTTGGATTGTCGATTTGTTGGGTTGAGGTTTTGGGTTGGCCTGGATTGTTGGGTTGCTTTGCTAAGTTGAGTTTTTGGGTTGGGGGGGTTTAAGTTGTTGGGTTGTTCTGGGTTGTTGCATGGTTGGGTTGATTTCAAAACGCAGTTGAATTTGATTTCTCCATGTTTTCCAATATCTTGTACTAATATTGTAAGTTGTAAATTCATGTGAGTAAAATGCAATTGTTTGTGAATTATAGAATAAAAACTGTTTAGGGGAGTGGTCTCAGTCTCGTGTGTGTGTGTGTGTGTGTGTGTGTGTGTGTGTGTGTGTGTGTGTAGGCAGTGCCACATTGAGTCAAGTGAAAACGAGCTCCAATGCCCCCAAAGCTCTGATCGTGGAGCCGTCGAAAGAGCTGGCTGAGCAGACCCTCAGCAACGTAAACCAGTTTAAGAAATACGTAGAAAATCCCAAACTACGGTGAGCACAAGAGGCGCATTACTGTAGACCTGGGAGCTTCCTGTTGTCTGAAACTGAAATTGATAGTGTTTGTATTTTTGCAGAGATTTGCTAATCATCGGCGGTGTGGCAGCCAAAGAGCAGCTGTCCATTTTGGAAAGCGGGGTAAGTGCGCGGTCATTGGTGTTTTCGTTTTAGTTTGGAGATGGATGTTGAGATGTGCTGGGATGGTATTTTGGATTATGGAACTACACTAGTATGAATGATATCTGAAATGCTTTTTTGTGGAGGTCACAAAAATCTGTGTTTGCATTACCCCATTGGTTAAATTTTTTTAGCCTGTAAGCACTTGTCCTCGCTCCGTCTCTCAGGTTGATATAGTGGTTGGCACGCCCGGCCGGCTCGATGATCTCATATCCACCGGAAAACTCGACCTGTCCCAAGTCCGCTTCCTGGTCCTGGATGAATGTGTACGTTGGTCTACAGATAAAATCCTGTACCTTATTCACCTCTAGCACTCATTCCCTCCTTCACATATTGTCCTCGCATATCTGTCCACCCAGGATGGACTGCTGTCAGCCGGCTACAGCGACTTCATCATGAGGATCTACAACAAAATCCCTCAGGTCACCTCTGATGGAAAGAGACTGCAGGTGCCTTTTTTTCCGTGCTGTAGTGTATACAAGCTTAATAAGAAAACTGGGCTGGATTACGATTCGTATTTATTCCAGACGGAGTGTGAACGTCTTTTGCGTCTGTTTTTAGGTGATCGTGTGCTCGGCGACCCTGCACTCGTTCGACGTGAAGAAGCTGTCGGAGAAGATCATGCACTTCCCCACGTGGGTGGACCTGAAAGGTGAAGACTCCGTGCCTGAGACGGTCCATCATGTGGTGGTCCCAGTCAACCCTAAAAACGACAGGCTCTGGGAAAGGCTGGGCAAAAACCACATCCAGGTACACATCAAAGTTTTATTATTTAAAAAAAAAAAAAACTCAGACTCAAAAGATGTTTATCTAATGACTTTTTTTTTTTTTTGCAATATTTTGTTACAGACTGATGAAGTGCATGCGAAAGACAACACGAGGCCCGGAGCCAACACTCCAGGTGAACAACAATTACATTTTACTGTACATTTTATAATCGATTCATCCGTTATTGTGGAACATCTGCGATCCCAGTTGCTCCCCAGCATCACAGCCTTGGGCTACATTATAGAAATTATAAGCCGTCCCTCACCAGCCTCTCTCGCTCTCTTTAAAGAAAAAAAGTCAAGAGACTTGAGACTTGTGTTCAGTAAATGATCTCCACACAGATAATCTCTCCACATCAGCAGAAATCCGCTTTCCATTAATCATGCATGTGATGCAGTGACAGTGTTTGAAGTCCCATAGAGTTTAATCATACAGAGGTCACATGATCATGGCCTTGTCTAAAAAGACCTCAAGATCTGTATCTGTGAAGTCGTACAGCTCAATAGCTCCAATTGAGTTAACTAGGTGGACGAGCATGTATTAAAGGATATACAGTTGACTCCTGAAATTCGTGAGGGTTACGTTACCAGGGCACATGTGAATTTTGCATTTGGTCAAAAAATGCCTAGTTTAAACCTAAATATGCCCCCATGTGTACCCCAAAACACTTTAATTCTATTTCAAACTCAATTTAATATATTTAAAAAGAATGGAGGAATGTAAAGGGTAACCCGTATACTGTACACTACTGTACTTCCCACAGTGTTCGAATGTAAAATATACGTAGATGTTACCCCAATATGTCCTGTCATTAATTTGAGCATGTTTTCTTTGGTATGCGCTGTCATTTTCTTTGATATAAGTCGGGTAA
Source organism: Dolichallabes microphthalmus (assembly GCA_026413445.1). Lineage (NCBI taxonomy): Eukaryota > Metazoa > Chordata > Actinopteri > Siluriformes > Clariidae > Dolichallabes > Dolichallabes microphthalmus. The sequence goes on along the minus strand of JAOTQY010000023.1, from coordinate 4,909,491 downwards.
ATACAGTAATATTTCACCATCCTAAGCCGCATTGTGTTCTCTCTACAGTGCTAAAAAAATTATACAGTAATATTTTTATATGGAACTTTAGGCGAATTTATGTTAATATTTTATGTTACAAAAGTAGTTCTGTAGATTATATTGTTCTTAATAGTTTCGAGTTAAAATGCATGAAAAATTATATAAAAAAGCCATTAAAAAATTGTGGAGGATATTTGTGGTGAACTATTATTAGTTTGCTTATTTATTATTCGATTTCACGCTGGTCGACTGTACAACCGTGATCTATCTACTAAAAAGAGCACTTTTAAACCCCCACCAGAGAGCACGGGATACGAGCACTTTAGCCGACTTTGGAGCTCTAGTTCTGCTCTTTAGCCGATTGTTTCAATCAATAATTTTTTTAAGACTGACGCTTGGTTTATTCCATATACAGAAAGTTTATTTTTTTTGTTTTTTTTTTCTCCAGTGTTAAGTTTTCTTTAAAATATTCTGTGAAACTGGAGAAACTAGTATCTTAAATCAAGACAAATTGTAACTGGTTATTTTTACAACCCTTGTTTAACTGCATTATGCATGTGGTGGTATTTAAGTAAAATATCCATCATTATATTAATATATCATAAAAAAAAAAACAACCTGAATGTTTGTATTATTTATAAACAGTTCTCAGGCTTTCAGAGCCGTTATGTCTTAAGCTGTTAAGCCTCACTCGAGTCTCTTGCACCGCTTTGATTAGAGATGTGGTCAGAGGCGATCAAAATCCTAAAGGGCGAGTACACGGTCCGGGCAATCAAGGAGCACAAGATGGACCAAGCCATCATCTTCTGCAGGACGAAGATCGACTGCGACAACATGGAGCAACACCTGATCGCGCAAGGCGGAGGTGAGCTGACGATACCCGAGCCTCGATGCGTGTCCTCGTTTAATCATCAGCTGAGGGTTTGAGTGAAGGTGGTGCGGGACAGACAATGTTCCCGGGTGCACTGCATATCCGATCAGCAAATACTTGTACAGGAACACCCACAAACCTTGAGCTCATTCGTTGTTTCTCATCATGTCAGGTCCAGAAAAGAAGGGGCATCAGTTCTCGTGTGTCTGTCTTCACGGGGACAGGAAGCCCAACGAGCGCAAATACAACTTGGAACGTTTCAAGGTAATAACTTATTATTATTATTATTATTATTCTTACTATTACTTTGTTTGTTTGTTTTTTTGTTTTTCTTATGCAACATGCTGCGTATCTGACTGTGTGTTCTTCTTTATACGGCTGTAGAAAAAGGAAGTGAGGTTTTTGATTTGCACAGACGTAGCAGCCAGAGGAATCGACGTGCACGGCGTGCCGTACGGTGGGTAATAATCAGCATTTACAGGAACACCGTGAGAAAGAACCTGAAACTGTTCTAGTGTTGTATAAGATTGTGTAATGAACCGTGACCCTGCTGTCTGTTTATACACTGAGTGAGATTTTTTTACACTTTTCTAACATCGACGCAGCAGAAGGAACAGACCATTTCACTTCTGTAGGTCTTTGCTAAACCTTTTAAAAGAAAACTAGAATGATTAACAATAAATATAGTACGAGTAATAATGGACTCGTAAAAGTGGTAAATTAGACTTTTTGGCTCTTGCGATTACTTCGCATTAAAGATACGAAGGTAGCAGTCTTTGTTGCAGAAGAAGGTAATAAAAACAACGGGGTATAGAAAACTAATCCACTTTGACTTCTGGTTGGCTTCGTTAAGGGTAACTATTCACTTATCGACTTTTCTTTAATCTCAGTCATTAACGTGACCTTGCCGGATGAGAAGCAGAATTACGTGCATCGTATCGGCAGAGTGGGCAGAGCGGAGAGGTAAACCTTCTCATATATTTGTCTATTTATGTGTTTATACCCTCTGATATTTCTGTTTTTCCTCTTTGTCATTATTTATCTTTATTTTTCTGAAGGATGGGCCTGGCCATTTCTCTGGTCGCCATGGAGAAGGAGAAGGTAAATGATGATGATAATAATAAATGAGTAAATAACTAAAATCACCAAATTAAATAGTGACATACTGGAACTATGTGAGGGGGTGGAGGTGTGTAGAGGAGGTGTGTGAAGGGTGGAGGTGGGGGTGAATGTTTATCCCAGCATTGTGGGTTTATTTCTCATGTTAATAACCATCAGGTGGTAGGTGTCGCATGTTTTGGACATGTGTGTCTATAAATGTATAATGTTTTGATTGTGTGCGCGTGTAGGTATGGTATCATGTTTGTGCTAGCCGAGGCCGAGGCTGCTACAACACCAAATTAAAGGAGGAGGGAGGCTGCACTATATGGTACAACGAGAAAGAGGTGAGAAACGCGGAAGATGATGACGGACGAAGAGATGCACTCATTTAGACACACACCTGTATACGAATAGGGATGTCACACTGAAGTGGTGTGTGTTTTCTGTGTTTAGCTGCTGGGAGATATCGAGGACCACCTGAAGTGCACCATCACTCAGTGCGAGCCGGATATCAAAGTGCCCTTAGACGAGTTCGATGGCAAGGTTACTTACGGACAGCGCCGCGCTACCGGAGGTGTGTGCGTCATTGTGTGTCATCGTGCACATACTAACACTAATTAATTATTACTGACCGTTATTATTGCATTACTATTAAAGGATTGTTGGGTTCGGGAATAAATCTCAATCAGTTGTAAAAAGAGGAGAAAATATTATTACCTACAGCAGTACTGATGATGACGTGAAGGACTACATGTTAGGTCCATGTTAGGTGTTCATTAAAAATATAGAAAATATGCCACTGTAAAGTGAACAGTTTAATAGAAGTACCTTTTTTTTCCTGATGATTTAAAAAATTAAAAAAGAAAGTTTATAGTCTCACACCTGATTGAACTATGCAGACTTTAAGGTAAATTCCTGACCGTGCCCATGTTCTCTCTCTCTCTCTCTCTCTCTCTCAGGTGGTCTCTATAAGGGCCATGTGGATATTTTGGCCCCCACAGTTCAGGAGCTCGCTAACCTCGAGCGTGAGGCGCAGACTTCCTTCCTGCAGCTCGGCTATCTCCCAAATCAGCTCTTTAAAGCTTTCTGAGCATTGCTCGTCCTTCATTACAGTGTGTGTGTGTGTGTTGGATGCCAAAAACACTAAACTATCAGCGTGTTCAAATCAACATGAGCAAAAGTTAATATTGGATTTGGTTAATTATGATTATGATTATTATTATTAATTTACTTTCACAGCAAGTCATAAAATGCATTTGTTGTTGCTAGACAAGTTAGGTTAAATATCAAGATCAATAAAGTAGACACGTGCAAACCATTTGAGTGGATTATTATTTATTTTTTTTTTTTAAGTGTTTTTGGTGCACACAAAGTTCTAGATTATTTACTTAAGGGAGATTAATTATTTAAGGGAGATCGATGATGCAAGATGTAAAACACCAAGTGTAGATATACTGTAGAAGAGCGATCTGAATTCCATAAGCCTCATTGTTATAATAATAATAATAATAATAAGTTTATTTTAAAAAAATCAAGGAATGTGGCTTTGCTCTGAGATTTAAAAACAAAGAAATAAATATCCCTTATCATGAAGTACTGGAATGTTTGTCCGACTGTTGCTTGGCATACCTCTACACCTCATCCAGTGACATTCATTCCTCAAGTCTCATGAGACACCTTTTGGAGTTGGCTGTCATCAGTCACATGGTGTTGATGCATGGCACATTGGCTTGTACGTATAAAGAACTTTCGCCTTTTATAAGATGTTTGATGTAATGTCTACAAAAAGAAAATTTTTGGATTGGATTTTTTAATTCCAATACTATTATAATCATGTATATAAATGTGTAATTTAAAACTTTTCTATATTAATGATCAAAGTTCAATTTGACATCTAAGTTCTTTTCAGTCTTTTCATGTTTTTAAATATGCAGGGTGTTCCAGGACCTTTTATAGAGGGTAAAAACTCCCTTTATTTCTGTATCAAATCATATAATACATCAGAAGCGTTTGTGACAAATTATCACAGTATAGATTTTAGAACACAGCACATGGGGTATTTCATATATCATCTGAGCGGAATGTAATTGCAATGGAAAAAAATTGTCCAATGCTATATTTTGAATTTTTGGAATGAACTAAAATTTGTGTGTTCCCGTGAAGTTCATGGAATAAAGGTGTGAGATCGTGTTTATTAAGTAGATTTCAATTAAAAAATTTTATCTATTTAAAAAAATGTACAGCGGCATGTGTTGAATTTTGAGATGAAGTAGTGATTTTTTTCCCCCCATATGATATAAAAGGTGTTTTTCTTCCCATGATGAAACAAAGTGTATATTTTACCTCAAACTTGGCCAAATTACACCTGTTAAAATTCCTTCAGTAGTTTTTGTTTGATGCTGGCACAAACAAACCGACAGAAATTTCAAAAATCATCTTAATGTGTTCTATTACTCGTCTTACGTCCCCGCAAAATTATATATTAATTAATGTTCAGCTTTTTTTAATTGTCTACAAGATGCTTTAAATAATTCACTAAAGATTCTGGAGTTTAATCTGTTTAATGTAAAAGTCTTTCATTTTTTTATGAAAAAAATCAGTTTCAGTATAAAATGTAACAAAAATCTAATGTTGGGAAATTTATTTTGTTCTATCCTTCCAGACAGCCCAACTCCAGCACAGAAAAAGTCACCTGACCCAGCATTTAAAAAATTAATTAATTAATAAAATAAATAATTGATCATTTCAGATGTGCTGTAATTGCAACGCAAGGTTCCTGGTGCTACCTCTAGAGGACGCTCTTAACCAAGAGATGACGTGCATTTCCTATTGTTTGCAGAGTGATCAGTGCCAGAGCTGCCTTCGAAAGCTTTGTGGAACATCCAGGGAGACATAAAGAGAAGGAGGATGGTACAGATCTCCTCACGGGTGTGGTGATCCGGCCCGGCCCGGCCCGGCCCAGCTCGGCTCCGTCATGGGAGACTCTGCCCGCTTACAGCCTGACACACCGTGCTCTGTAATTAAGCCCAAAGCAGCAGTGTGGGTGTTAGGAACCTGCAATTCGCACTAATCCACACACTTACATTCTGGAGACCACACACACACACACACACACACACACATTCACCTCCTTATGTACAGGTGAACATTCTGTAGCATGTAAGTATGAGGATGTCTATACAGGACCATATGGAGGTTTTGTTCATTTAACTATATCATTCACATACTCGATTACTGATACTGTCTATGTGTTATGTAACTTAAACGTGTGTGTGTGTTCCTCTGCACTGTTGGCCGCTCATAAGAAGTTTTGGGAAGAGAGAAAATGGCTTGCAGCTGCCGGCAAGTGTGTGTGCGCCTTGTTCTGACTGTACAGACGGAGACACCAGTGGCGTTCAGCACAAGTTTACGAGCCTCCTCATGGCCTCCAGACCTTCAGCTTCACCGATGTCAAAATCAAGCTCATATTTATCCAGGTTAAAGATTATACAAATAATTCTTTAATTTGGTAAGAAAGCATTTTACTCTAACGCCTTATAACGCACCAGTGAAACTGATAAATTCAACCACGACTCATATAAATGACATCTGTATGTTAGAACCAATAAAGACAAATAAAAGAATGATGGGTAAAATTACATTGTTTTGATTTACAGTGTGCCTGTGACGAGGGGAAAGGTTGAATTGTTTATTCTGATAGGTCAAAGGGTGGTGGTTCATTTACATAGAGAATACGATGCTCTGTAGCTTCAAATAAAGACTGAATAATACGGCAAAGGCCTACATACTTGACTGCTGAAGAGGTGAAGGGAGTTTAGCTGTGAAATGAAGGGATGGAGGAAGGAAGGCAGTAAGAATGGTACAAGGACAGTAGAAAGTGTGGTAAAAAAATGGTAAAAAGGAAGAAAGATGATTTAATGAAGATGAATTTAATAATGATAAAAAGAGGAATGAAGGAAGAAAAATCACACAAAAAAAAGAAAGAAAAAATGAAAGAAATCACAAATGGAAGGAAGGAAGTTAAGAAAGAAAGAAAGAAGGAAAGAAAATAAATCACAAAAGAAATAAAGATAGAAAAAAAGAAACCATGATAAAAAGGAAAGGAAAGTGGAATTTCAAAAAACAAATCAAAAGGAATTTAAGAAAGAAAGGATGGAAGAAAATCATGAAAGATAGGAAGGAAGAAAAGAAAGAAAGGAAGGAAGGAAGGAAGGAAATCTTTAAAGAAAGAAAAAAGAAAGAAAGAATGGAAGAAAATCATGAAAGAAAGATAGGAAGGAAGGAAATCTTTAAAGAAAGAAAAAAGAAAGAAATCACCAAAGAAAAAGAAAGAAAGGAAGGAAATCTTTAAAGAAAGAAAAAAGAAGGAAAGAAAAGAAAGAAATCACCAAAGAAAAAGAAAGAAAAGTCGATTGCTGAAGAGTTCATGGGAATGTAGCTGGTGAAGAAAGAAATGCGGACAGAAAGAAATTAAGAAAGAATGAAACCAGAGAATCCATATTTAAGACCATAGCTGTTGGCCGATGATTTTAAAAAAATTTCCCCTGCAAGGAACCTTCCACATAAAGATAAGTAAAATAATTAAATGTAAAGGAATAAATTTAAAAGGGGGGTTTTAAGGAAATTGCTTCTTTAGACGACTTTTTATTAAAGTCTATAACCCAGATGTTTATTTCAAGTGAAATCGAGAGGACTAAATAGCTAGAAGAGGTGTGTTTATGAGCAAACATGATGTTCATTTATGCAACAAATTCTCTCTCACTCAACTTATTCACCTCTCTGAATGTTTTTTTTTAGTACGACACGCTTCTTAGAGTTCCTGCACATCCAAGTGCTTCAGGTGGAGACGCATGAACCCGTGCATTCCTGACCGAAAGCTGCAACCACAGCGCTACCCACTCCTCCTGTCTCCCTCATCAATGATTTATGTTTGATTGACAAATTCCTATACGTACATGACAGGAAGTCCCACCCTTCGGCCCCTGGGCCATTTCCTCTGCACCTGGCCTTGATGCCTAGGGTACGTCGGATCAAACGGAGATGAACAGAAGGTGGAATTCCTGTTGCCTCAAATAAAAAAGTGTTTAGCATTTAGCTTTAAAAAAAAGCCATGCGATTATGTCTGGAACAATGAGATGATGGATGACGTTTCTGTCATTGACTCGATAAATCAAGAGAGTAGGAAGAAAAAGTCATGGTCAGGTAGCTGTGAGATGCAAACTATGTGCGAACATTTCACAACGATCCTGTAGCAAGGGTCGAGGGTCAGACGGAAAGTCAGTCATCACAATTCAGGTGTGCTGAATCATGCTTCACAAAATGTTCACTCACCTGCTTCCATGTCCTACATCCACATCCACATCTGCACCACGCAGACTCCCTACTGGTGTAGCGTCCCACTGCCCACAACCTTGGGGTAACTCAGGTCAATCATCTGTCATTTTCCCCACACATCGCTAACTTTACTCGCTCTTGTTGATTTCTTCTTTACGGTCATCAGAAGAAGGCGGCATGGTGGTGTAGCGGGTACCACTGTCGCCTTGCACCTCCAGGGTCTGGGTTTGACTCCCCCCCCGTCATCCACTCTCTGCTCAGCTTCTGTGCGGCTCCATCAGCAGCAGGGGCGGCGCGGTCGCAGCGCAGGTATCATAGATAATAGAAAACCGCTTAGCGGCACAGATTATTATAATTTCCTCCAGGTTCGTTTGCCGCTCCCCACGTGACATGAAAAAATGCCGCCCAGTTCGCCCATGCCTAAAACCGCCACTGGTGAGAACATCAGAAGAACCTTCTTTTTCTTTCTTGTTCAGTCACTGGTTACACCGCATTAGGGGGCTATGAAAATGATGGACCTCATGTCCTTTACAGTCGCTGGATTTCAAGATTTCCTGAATAAGTTTTAGATGCAACATGTTAAACAACGCTCTTCAACATCACTTTCCAATATCAGCATCATCATCATCATCATCACAGCCTGAAGGAAAACAGTATGTGTTACAGTGCTACAGTGAAGCTCAAGAGATACATCAAATCTGGGCCAAAGTTCATCCATTCTATCTATTGTCCTAACATGAATGTGTGTTTTCCTTTCATTTGTCAGCTGTCTATATTTTACATGTTATGTAGCTGATCCCTCGGACCAACACCATCAATCTCATGCCTGCAAATTAGTCATATTTCATCCATACTGTACGATTATGAACAGGTCTAGGTAGAGTCGCGTGAGCTCTGGAAACCGCAGGTATTAATCAAATACAAATTACACACCTGAGTTGCACCTGAATGCTGTTTTTCTCTTTCTTCACACACGTGCACACAAAACAGATGGGGGAAGAAGAAGAAAAAGATACAGACTTTAAAGACTTTACAGTCTTTAAGCCAGCTTTAAAAGTGCTCTGAACTGATACTGTGATTCACTGTGATCTCTAATAGTGTATTTTTCTTTATGTGAATAAGCGTGGGGGGTGTGGGTGGGGTGGAGAGAGAGAGGGAAACGTGAAAGGGAGTGAGGCTGTAATAGTTTAATAAAAGAGCGGTTCTTTGAACTACATGTCTGCTCTACTTGAGCTATGTAAAGCATCGGTAACTCCTTCAGGCATAAAGCGTGAAATCAAACCGTGAATTAAACTGACAGCGGAAAGTGCAGGTAAAGGTGGGTATATGTGTTATATAAACACACACACACACACACATAATAGAGACAGGTGATACCCACTGGTACTATTTCATAATCCATGACTAAGTAACACAGATAGTAGAAACACAATACCAGACCCTGATATTGACACTGTACACTGGATGGTGGGCTGAGGAACAATACACTGTATATTGTACACTGGATGGTGGACCGGGGAAAATATACACTGGATAACATCAAAAGTATACAAACAGGAACTATGGTATTTCGTGTATAAACTAACTGTTATTACTTATCTAACACCAAATGCAAATGTTGTAAACACGTGGTTTGACTGATTTTTCAACTGTAATGAACTTCAGCTAAAATGACTTCGCCAAGTGAACTAGTGTGTAACATGTAGGCACTGGCTGAATGAGAGAAAACAACCTAAAGATTTTAAAGATTTGCAGTGGTGTCAAAAGTATTCACATTCATTACTTGAGTAGAAGTATAGATACTAGTATTTAAAAATACTTCTTTAGAACTTGAAGTAGCAACTCAAGCTTTTTACTCAAGTAAA
>JAOTQY010000023.1:4836456-4848797 GCA_026413445.1 Dolichallabes microphthalmus | reverse complement strand
CCCCATCCCCCACCTTTATTCCCATATCACCCAGTTTGCAGAACGAGAAACTGGAAGAAACCTTATTAAATGGCACATCCCAGTCTCTCATAACCTACTGCACTGGGGTGAAATAAAAGGTCGAATAAAAGGTCAGGATATTATGTAATTCACTATGAGCATATGGCAAAGTATTTGGCTACTCATTTGGACTTCGTCCGGGATGCAGCGAATTTCGCTGGGAGTATTTATCCTCCCAGTCACAGGCACTAAAATGATAGGATGAAGAGGCTTGTTTAGAAATAAAACTCTTATCATAGCTGTTATCCATGTACAGTAAGTGAAGAACACCAGCTAAAGACAGCATGTAGATCTTCAATTAATTTAAAGACCTGTGTTCAGGGGTGGACAAATTTTTTGTATCTTTTTATACTTAGTTTCTTTGTGGACAAATAAAAAAGAAAGTAAACTCTACGGTAAGTTTTGCTAAAATTTGTTGTTGTTGTTTTGGTATGCACCTCCATTTAAATAGTCTTTGACGCACCTGGATGCTTTAAGCATATTTACTGGAAATCAGAGCCAGCTAGGTTTCTAGACAACCAACACATTGGACTGGGTAGAACACTGAGCTAATGGGTTTATTATGATTTGTTCCACCTCTCTATTCCAGTTATCACGCCCCCCGCATAAGACGTCACTAGCTATTGGACAACATGAGCTAATTGGATGGTTAACCACAGAAGGCTGTTCTCCGATTGTGCTTTTGTCTTTTGGTACCAGTGAGTTTCCCCATGGGAGCATTTTTTCTTTGTTATTTCTGATCAGATAAAATTAATCATAATTCATCAATATAGCAAGTCGTCATAGTTTTAAGACTCAATGCTGAACACATAATTGTATCTAGTAAAACTTGAATCCAACTCTGTCTGTTTGCAGCCAATAATATAGTTTTGCCACAAATTATGCTTAAAATCAAATACATCAGTTGCTTTTGTAGTGTTCTCATTTATAACTGATACCTGGCTCTGAAATACCATCGCAGTTTCAGCAGCGGGTGACCAGTGGACATGTAAGAAAGTACATTTTGGCCTCCTGTCTGTAAAAAAAACAAAAAAAACAATCCTCATTCCTCAGCTCATGGTAATGTCATGAGACCTTCTCTCTCCCTTTCTCTCTCTTGCCTACTTACCACTCCTGAGCTGCCAGTGATTAAGACCCCCCTCTGCGCTCCAGACCTGGCTGACTCATCCTGGTGCCCCGCTTCTGATTGGAGATCTTGTCACATGCTGAGGTCTGCTTGGGATTCGTTCCATTTGACCATGAGGATGGTCTTGGACACGGCTGATGCAGACAGCTGTTCTCTGATGACTTATGACTGCAGTCGCTCAATAGATCCGGACTAAAATTCTAAAAATCTAAAATAACGAAAGTGGACTCCATACTAACATAAACACCTCTCCTGTTATTCAAGATTCAAGATTCAAGATTCAAGATTCAAAAAAGTTATACCCTCCTGTTGAATTTCCCAGCTCCTACACTACAGATCACATGACTACAGATCAATTCCTGCTATTTGTTATCACCCAAACCTCTCAAGGTTTCTTCCTAATCACATATCAGTCAATCATATCAGTCCCAGCATCACTCTCAGCTTGCTCATCAGGGACAATCTGATCGTTTTGATTTATACGCATTTTCTCACTCATTTCCCTATTTTTTTTTTATTATTATTCTGTAAAAATGCTTTTCGACAATGACAATTGTTAAAAGTGCTATATAAATAAAAATCTATTGAATTGAAACCAGTTGGTACAGGTAGTACTGCAGGACATCTTCAGAACCATATAAACTAGACAGAAATTAGGGATGTCTTAAAGTATAATTTCTTAAAGTCGTCATGGTGTGAATAGCTATATCATTTTCATAAAACATTTTTTAAAGAGTCTTAAAGATCTTCTAGAGACGCCCTAAAGGCTAGTTTATGTACCTACTTGGAAGTATTAATATGATTAATGCATTTAAAGAAATACACTATATGAATAAAAGTGTTTAACCAAACCTGTTAATTATTGAATTCAGGTGTTTCGATCAGGCCCCTTATCCCCTGTCAAGGGTTTGATGAGTTCGGTGTGGAAGAACTTGTCCTGACCTCAACCCCATCCAGCACCTTTGGGATGAACTTGAATAAGGTTGAGAGCGAAGCCTTCTCGTCTAACATCAGCGCCAGACCTCATAAATGCGCTACAGAATGAATGGCCACAAATTCCCACAGAATTTGACACTCCAAAATCTTGTGGACCAACTCCATATTAAAGTACATGTGTTTGGTTACAATGTTGTTATTGCATTAAAATTTAATTTCATTGTATTGTATTTGCTATACATCTATCTGGACAGAGATGCAGAGGCAGAGTTGTGAGTTGGGGGTTCCACTGCAGCCTGGTAGGAGAAATGCACTTCTTGTCCACGTGGAGGCACCGTGAACCCGACTTTAGTGATGACCTCACTCCCGAGCCCTAACAATAAGAGCTGCCTCGAGTCATATATATTTCTATCTACATAAAAACCTGTAATTCATTGGTGTGAATCGCGGCACGCACAGATGCACCTTTGTTTTTGGCACAAGAGGCTGAAATGAAACACCTCCGTGTTGCTGTGAATATGCAAGTCTTTCACACACACAAAAAAAAACAACAACAACAACAACATGCACTTCACAGGCAGTCCGCAGTGGCAATAAATCAAACGGCTTGCGCTGGATTGGTTTCAAAAAATACAACTAGCGACGCCCCCTTTTCTGGTGGGCGGGGTCTGCGCGTCTAAGAAAAGTGCGCGCTCGTGGCGGTTGGAGAGAATGCAACTCGGCAGCGCGGCTCGCGGGTCCAGCACGGGCGCAGTAAGGAGGCGCGCGCGAGACAGACGCTTCAACACCGCGTCTGCCTTCGAATAATAATAATAATAATAAGACACGAAACAAGACACACACATATAAATACATATATAAAAATACACACACACCGGGACCACCAGCAGAGGTAGGAAACACTTTAGGTTAATTCTTTTGTTTATTCTTTTTGGAGAGCATGTGGATTGATTGACTTACAGTGTGTGTATGTGTGTGTGTGTGTGTGTGAAGCTCATGGGCTGTAAAGAGGTTTTACCTGACAGTCAGGTGAAGAAGGTAGATTATTAGATCCCTTTGCTATTCTGATTATTGTAACTATTCGACAATCTTCTTTGTGCATGAACTCATGCGTCATGTATTGTACAGATCTCTAATCAACTCTCCCTTGTCTCTCTCTCTCTCTCTCTCTCTCTCTCGCTGTTACAGTTTGTTGTTATAAAGAACACAATGCCAGCCGTGATGAAAAACTCCGACCTGGAGTTTGACTCCTTCCAGCCGTGTTTCTACCCGGACGAGGATGATTTTTACTTGTGCGGTCCCGGTGAAGACATCTGGAAAAAATTCGAGCTGCTGCCCACGCCGCCGCGGTCCCCGAGCCGTGCGGCGCTGGCCAGCGGTGACGCGGGGCTCGAGTGCGCGTCTCCGGGTGTGTTCGGTCTCGGAGATCCGCTGGACTGGGCGTCGGAGCTGCTGCTTCTCCCGCCGCAGGACGCGGAGGACGAAGCGTGGCGCGCGCCAGAGAGCGACCTGTTCGGCGCGTGCGCGCTCGACGACCCGGTGATCCTGCAGGACTGCATGTGGAGCGGGTTCTCGGCGCGCGAGAAGCTCGAGCGCGTCGTCAACGAGAAGCTCGGCCGCGCCGTTTCTTCGGGATCCGCCGCAACCACCACCACCGCCGCCGCCGCCTCTTCTGGAGCGCCTGGACTTAAAAGCAGCGCCGTGAAGGCGCCCGAGACGAACAGGGCTGCGACTGAGTGCGTGGACCCCGCTGTGGTTTTCCCTTTCCCGGTGAACAAAAGGAACGGAGCGCAGAGCGAAAATCTGACCAGGAGCGCATCTGTGGACAGGCGCACGGACGACACCCCGAGCGACTCCGGTAAGCAAACATCATCATCATCATCACCTGGTGTGATAACTCATACACACACACACACACACACACACACACTGGTTTATACGCACTGGACAGTCACTCCCACCAGTTCATTGTCTATTTAAAAAAAAATCCTCTCACAAGAGTGATCATTAAAGTGTAAAACCGTGATTTGTCCACAACTGTAAATCGTGTATCTGTTGTGGGCAAGTGTTATTGGGTTAATTTGGAAAGCTCACATGACAGCTGCTCAATCGGATTACTGCTGGGGTCACTGGGTCCTGCTGCTCGTGCTGACGGTGGGCGCGTTATGTCAGAGCGTTACGTCTGTGCACATGTCCACTAGGTGGCACTAAGTGTAGATCTGTCTGGAACGGGCTTGAAAACAAACACACCAGCTCCTTTTGTGTGGAGGGATGATGTTCCAGGCAGGGCTTTGGGGTAGATTTGTGTACCAAAGCAGTCGTGTGAAATCAGACGTATGTAAAAAAAAAAAAAAAACAATGTCCAATCTATTGTCTTAATGCATTCTCAACTCGTTCCTTATGTGACGAAACATGGAAGAGTTCAACCTTTTTGGAAAAGGCTTTGTGTGGAAATCTTCCAGAAACGCCCCCTCCCCTTTATTTCTGCTACAATACAATAATCTGAACCTTCATGTTTGGGGCTTCTGTATGAGCGTGCGAGGCTGTGTTCTGCTGAGGACTTAAGAAAAATCCACATTCCCCTGCTACAATAAGGCACTTCCTGTCCAGACGAAGCCGTTGTTTCGTATGCAAATCTGGTTCGGCCGTCTCACGTGAGTATGAGTGTGAGACCTGGCACTGAGTTCCGGCGTGTGGTCTGCATAAAGGTGGTGTGTAAAGAGAGAGGGAGGGAGAGAGAAAGTGAGCATACCACTGTGGGTTCGACTTGGCAGGCAGGGAGACTTGCCGAAGGCTTCAGAATGATAATAATGGGGGGAAAAACACCAGCCGTCTCTCTTTACAGCTTTGAACGAGCGCGATCTTCCTTCAGCTGTCCGTCTGGAACCACTCCAAGTCACGTGTCTCAGGGCCTGGCCAAAGCCCGCGAATAATCGCCGCTCGTGATTACAACACCCCTGCACTCTCACTATGTAGACCTCTCTCTCTGTCCCCGCCCAGTCCAAAATAAAACATAGCCTCTGGCAGAAGTGAAGAAGAAAAAAAAACGAAGGAAAGAAAGAGATCTTCTTTACTTTTCCATAAATCCGCCTGGTCCCGCCACACACAGACGGGTTCCTGCGGAGTACGTTTGAAGTGTGAGGCCATGAGATTTCAGTTAATGGCAAACACACTTCATGAGCGGCTTAGCTGATAATCACCTCCATTATCTCATAAATGCGACCCGGAGGCTGTTGCGTCTTCTCTGCGTTCTGTCTCTGCACCTGGACTGGCCGTTACACTCCCACAGCAGGATGACTGCTGAACAAAGCTCAACACCCACACACACACACACATAACACCTTATCAAAGTTCAAGTTTGTGAAAGGGTGTAATAAAAAAGATACAAGTAGCATCAAAGTCCTGACATGTTACCTTTTTGTGTAAATCATTTATCCTCAATCTCAATCTCTCTCTCCAACACACACAGAAAACCTTAACAAACAACTTCTTACACAAATACTTATTCAACATCAAATGATTCGTCATTTTTATCTGTAATACACACAGTAGAAACTTGTGAAACATGTTAACACATATCCTGTCTGTACTTTCAGATGATAACGATGATGTGGATGATGAAGACGAAGATGACGAGGAAGAGGAAGAAGAGGAGGAGGATGAGGAAGAAGAAGACGAAGAGGAGATCGACGTAGTAACGGTCGAGAAGCGGCGATCCAGCGCTAGCAAGAACTTCAGCTCTCAGGCCTCATCATCGGCGAGCCGGCTAAATCCGGGCGCGAGCCGGGCGCCCCAGGAGCTCATCTTGAAAAGGACGGCGGCCGCCTCCATCCACCAGCAGCAGCACAACTACGCGGCGCCTTCGCCGTACTCCGACGACTCGGACCTTCCCTCCGCTCCCCCTAGCAAAAAACAGAGATCCGATAGCAGCGGTAGCTCCAGCACAAACTCCCAGCGTAGCGCTAAGACCAACACTTGTTTGCAGATCTCGCTGAACGCGGCTCAGAGGGCCAGGAAAAGCGGCTCAGGCTCAGACTCAGAGGACAACGAGCGACGGCGCAACCACAACATCTTGGAGCGGCAACGACGCAACGACCTGCGCTCTAGCTTCCTGACGCTGCGCGATCAGCTGCCTGAGCTAGCTAAAAATGACAAGGCAGCCAAGGTCCTGATCCTGAAGAAAGCTGCAGAGTACGTGTGTACACTCGAGGGCCAGGAGCTTCGGCTCCGTCAGGAAAAGGACAAGCTCCAGGCGAGACGGCAACAGCTCCTCCGCCGCCTGGAGCAAGCCAGGACTCGCTAGCCTGCTCCATGCTAACCTTTAGCACTCATGGCTGGAGGCTAATTGCCTGAACAGCCTGCCCCCCACCCCGAAAAAAAACTTATGGACACTCACTGCTGCCACTTTCTTTGCACATTTTTTGGACGTCTAGAATGTTTCGGGTTTACTTTTGTCATTCCAGTCACATCGAGGAAAAGAGAACGTACAAGGATGATCCCTTATTCTATCCTAATTTCTTACTTTTTTTTTCTTTCTTTTTTTGTATAAATGGGTTTTCAAACCCTTTCCTCTCTTAGACTTTTGTTGAACTTCTATTCAGGAACGTGGAAGTCGACGAGGAGCACGCAATACAACACACGCCCACTTTGCCTTCACTTTACAAACGACACGAAAAAGCAAATAATATTTAACGTGGAAAAAAAGAGAAGAAAAAAAGGCGGGACATGATCAGGGAGTCAGTTCACTAGGACTCGACTCTGTCTGTCCCACACACTGACATACACACACACACACACACACACCTCTGTCTTTCTGGTGCTTTTAACTCCAGATATACCTCTGAGCACCTTGATGTCAGTAAAGCAAAATACTATCAATCTGCCTTGTTTTTATTTTTTTTTTTATTTTGTTGTTTATGTTTTTTGTACACAGAACCGTCTTTGGGTTTTTCTAAGAAAATTACTAGACTGGAAGTTTATATACCGTTATTAAGTACTGTATGACCCTCGATTTATGAGGAACTTTGTAATATAACGTTGTTGTTTTATTTTTCTGTTTCATATTACCGTTCTTTGTTCATCACACGATACTTACTAATTTGTACACCTACGCTTTAGTGTGCTTCTGATACATACTAAAAATCGATACTTATATTTTCGTATGAAAATGAGTTGAGTAGATATCACTATCCTGTTTTATCTCTTTGCTCTTTGCGTTCTTTCTTTTTTCCTTTTTGTACAGAAATTTCTCTATCTATGTTTACCTTGTTTCCTTCTCCCTCCCTTGATTTTTTTAATTTTATATATATATATTTGTACCTATCGGGTTCATAGAACTGGGTCAATGGGAATGTTTTCTCTCTCTTTCTTTCTCTCTTTCTCTTTCTCTCTCTTTTTCTCTCTTTCGTTTTCTAAGCGTACATTTTAGTGCTGCAACTCATAGCACTTTGAAATACCTCATTTTGAAAAAAAATAAATAGACTTTGAAAATACTGTTTCTGACTTGAGAGTTATCGATACGCACACACACACACATGCACTCACACACATGCATGCACTCACACACCTCACGCCTCCAGTACTCTTTAAGGAGAGTTTAAAGGGTTAATAATATACAGTACATCATATGGCGGAACGATGACTTAGTGGTTAGCACTGTGGCCTCGCACCTCCAGGGTCGAAGGTTCGAGTCCCACCTCGGGGGTCTGTGTGCATGGAGTTTGCATGTTCTCCTCCAGGTTTCCTCCCACAGTTCAAAAACATGCAGGTTAGCCTTAACCAATGTTTCCAGATTACACCTAGTGTGTGAATGTTGTCCTACCACAGGCGTAAAAATGGGAAGAAATACAATGGTAACCTCCATGGTCCTTAGATGGACTACAGAGGTTCCTAGATGGATGGATGGAGCACCATCATATAGACATAACATCTAGGTCAGTGAAAAACGAAAGTGTTTAATTTTTTTTTTCCTAATGAGTCTGTCTCCCAGGTGATTCTCTCCCAGTTCATATTTCACATTTGAATTATAACATACCACATAATTTCTCATGAGGATACACGCTTATAGCCTCCGCGTGCCGCTGTACTGTACACGTGTTCACGGCATGCACAGTATCAACCGTCGTATTCCATATTAATGCACGTGCTAACATTTACTTCATCAGGTGATTTATTCACTGTTCCATTCCTCCTGGTTGAGTCTCAAAAGATGAGAGTCTCCTTCTTTAGGCTTTCTCTTTCTCTCTCTCTCCCACACACACACACACACACAACACAAAGTGGTTGTTAAAGTATAGGCCACGCACAGATGCACTTCTAGGAACAAGCACACATACACACAAAACACACACACGCTCTCTCTCACCAAGAGGCGACATTGAAGCGTGCTACACACACACACAAACACACATATATACACACACATACACAAAAACGCCGCTCCTTACCTCATTGTTCGAAGGGTCGCCATGGAAACTGGAGCAGCTGCAGCGTGGCGCACTTGGAGCGAGAGCGCATTTTATTCTGCGTGTGTGTGTCTGTGTGTGTGTGTGTGTGTACATGTGCAAGCGTGTGTGTGTGTGTGTGTGTGTTCTGTCCTTTTCTGTCCTTTGTGCCCAGGGCCTGTCGTGACTGGGGTGTGTAATATCGAGGAAAGAGTTTGAGATGCGACTGTGGGCCGCATGGCGAGAGAGTGTGTGTGTGAGTGTGTGTGTGTGTGTGCTAATAGAGTAAAGAATAAACCAATATGAAGAAGGTAAAGGAAAAAGTAACAGAGAGAGAGCAGACATATAGAAAAAAAATTAAAAGAAAAAGTGAGTGAGAAAGTAAACTCCTCTGGGAGTCTGGAGGCTATGGAGTGATTACATAACAGTCTGAGATCTCTTTCTCTCTACCTCTACGTGTGTGTGTGTGTGTGTGTAAGATGAAGTAACCACGGGAGACCCCACTGTACCATCTGTCTGATGGCTTATCTCACTTAGTTATGGAGAAAAACTGCAAAAAAAAAATCAAAAGCTCAAGACAATACCATGAGCACCAACTGAGCTGCATAGAGATACAAAGGCGAGATACAACACACACACACACACAGATATTCTTTCCCTCTCTGTGGGTTGTTTTTGAATCACTGATTAATACGCATTAGCTTCAGAATGGTTGTCCTTCTTCACCCTGTTAATAAGGTGAATAATGACAACTGCATCTCACTATTGTTTGTGTGTGTGTGTGTGTGTGTGAGACATGTGTTAACATTCATTCATCAAATGATTTTTACCACCAGTTGGTTAAAATCTTCCTGGTGTTCATTATTAGGATGAAATACGTGTAAAACTAAAGCTACGAGACTCAATTATTCTACAGTGTTCTTATTCCATTCTGCTTGTTCACATACAGTGTGTTATGAACAGTTTATAACCTGTCATGACCTGATTTATAACCTGGTGGAACTCGATCAGAGGAAAGAGCGCGATGCAAGGGGATGACAGGGAGTCTGAGTACAGAGGTAGAGACCGGACCAGCGTCCAGCCCTTTTAATCCAACAGGCTCTGTAAGAGCCGGAGCTAATCCTCAGAAACATGCAGCACCGCCACCCAAACAAAAGCATGCCAGGGTTAATATGCCCCTGTCCAACAGGGCACCGCCGACGGAGGGGCGGAGGTGCCATCTGTCTCACGTCAGGTGCTAAAAGGAGAAACCCAGGCTGAAATCCAGCGTGTGTGTATGTGTGTATGTGTGTGTGTGTGCGAGCAGGAGGAGAGGAGAGGTAGAAGTCATAGGTGATCAAAGTTTAACCAATTGTTTCATGATTAGCATACAGATGGTTGAACGCTCGCTCTCTCTCTCTCTCTCTCTCTCTCTCTCTCTCTCTCTCTCTCTCACCGTCTCTTTCCTTTCACTTTCAGTGTTATTATAACCGTACACTTTTTCTTCCCCTGAAAAATACCAAACTGTTTGATTCCACTCCTAAACACTGAAAAAAGAAGACAGATCTCAAAAACAAACATGGTCCTGGATGCTGAGGCACAATAGGTCACTGGATATATTTTTCCTTTTGGACTAATGAGGTGTCCACTGTGTCCAATGAAATGTACAGTGTATGTGTGTATGTCTTGGCTGGAAATGTGAACTCCAGATGTTGCCAGTACACTTAATGTCATAATTCTGAGGGGGTTTTTTAGACAGAGTTTGTGGATGATGTGCGAATGGATGTTATAATGAATAATCCAGCATCAGACTATTTTAAATATGTGATAACATTCCAG
The DNA here is from genome assembly GCA_026413445.1 of Dolichallabes microphthalmus. NCBI lineage: Eukaryota > Metazoa > Chordata > Actinopteri > Siluriformes > Clariidae > Dolichallabes > Dolichallabes microphthalmus. The sequence continues at coordinate 4,838,414 of JAOTQY010000023.1, read as the reverse complement.
CCAGCCAGGAGCCAAACATGACCCAACAAGCCAAACACACTTCGAACACATTTTTTTCTTTATTTATTTAAGATACAGTCACGGCCAGGACTTTACATACACCCAGGCTGAAGAGGTTTTCACACACATTTCTTTGGACAAATCAATTAAGGGTATCTACTCGGTTCTCATCAATAATAATCAATTACTGTTAACAACAGATTTGTTTCTGATTTATATTCTCATATCAGAATTCCAATGGGTCATACGTTTACATAGACCAAGCAGACTGTCTCCAGAAATCCAGAAATTGTGAAGTTGAAGAGAAATGAGGAGAAAATCGCCATCTATTTATAACTATTTAAAGTGAATGAGGACACGTTTTGAGCACTGTCGCCTTGCACCTCCTGGGTCCGGGTTCGATTCCCGGCCAGGCTCGATTCCCTTCTCTGTGTACATGGAGTTTCCATGTTCTCCCCGTGCTTGGTGGGTTTCCTCCAGGTACTCCAGTTTCCTCCCACAGTCCAAAGATATGCAGGTTAGGCTAATTGATGTTCTCAAATTGCCCGTAGTGTATGTGAATGAGTGTGTGTATGTGTGTGTGCCTTGCAATGGATTGGCACCCTGTCCAGGGTGTACCCTGCATCGTGCCCCAAGCCTCCTGGGATAGGCTCCAGGTCCCCACAATCTTGAATACACGATAAAGTGGTATAGAAGATGCGTGAGAGTGAGTGAGGACATGTTGCTGTAGATGAGGATAGCATTGACGATTGTACTGAGGATGGTAAAAAGGTTAGTATTGAGGATGGTACTAATGATGATACTGAAGGTGGTACTGCAGATGGTCCTCGGTATGCTGCAGTGGATGGTACTGAGAATTGTGTTGAGGATAGTACTGTACTCTGGGTGGTTACGCAGTATGATTGCAGATCAATTCCTTCTATCCGCAATGAGGATGGGCTCCCTGTTGAGTCTGGTTCCTCTCAAGATTTCTTCCTATTGCCATCTCAGGAAGGTTTTCCTTGTCACTGTCGCCGTTGCCATTGTCATGCTTATTAGGGACAATCTTATCATTTTGATTCATATACATTCACATTTCACACAACCCTTCATAATTCTTTTGATTGTGTAAAGCTGCTTTAGGACAATGACAATTGTTAAAAGTGCTATACAAATAAAATGGAATTTAATTTAATTAAGTGGTATGGAGGAAGACTCTGAGGAACTGTGGATTGTACTGAGGGTGGGTAGTGAGGATGGCAATGTAGATTGTATTTTGGATTGTACTGAGGATGATACAAGGCATGGTGCGGAGAATTGTATTGAGGATTATACTGAGAATGTAATGAGGATGGTACTGAGGGTGGTACTGTGGATTGTTCTGAGGATGGAACTGTGGATGGGATTGTGCTGGATGATGATGGAACTGAGGATGATACAGTTGATTGTACTAAGGATGGTACAAGGCATGGTATTAAGAATTGTACTGAGGATGGTACTGAGGATTGTTCTCAGGATTGTACTGAGCATGGAGGATGATGATGGAACTGCGCACGGTACTGTGGATAGTATTGAGGATAGTACAGTAGATGGTACTGAGGAAGGTATTGAGAACGGTACTACTGATGCTACTTGGGGTGCACTGAGGGTGGTACTGTGGATTGTTCTGAGGATGGGACTGTTGATTGTACTACGCATGGTATTGAGGATTGTACTAAGGGCGTTATTGAGGATGGTACTAAGGATGAAGGATGATGATGGAACTGCGTATGGTACTGAGGAAGGTATTGAGAATGGTTACTACTGATGCTAATGGGGCGGTACTGGTGATGGTATAGAGGATTGTACTGAGATAAAATAGATGAAAATAGATGACACACCAAATACAGTGGTGTGAAAAAGTATTTGCCCCCCTCCTGATTTCTTATTCTTTTGCATGTTTGTCACACAAAATGTTTCTGATCATCAAACACATTTAA
>JAOTQY010000023.1:4486899-4499240 GCA_026413445.1 Dolichallabes microphthalmus | reverse complement strand
CTCCACATCATTGCATTCAGTTTTTATTCACAATTTGTTTAGTGTCCCAACTTTTTTGGAATCCGGTTTGTAGTATAGTGTAGTATAATATAGTATAGTGTAGTATAATCTAGTATAGTATAGTGTAGTATAATCTAGTATAGTATAGTGTAGTATAATACAGTATAATATAGTATAGTATAGTGTAGTATAATATAGTATAGTATAGTAGTCTGTGTTCAAAACATTATGGTTTCACATGGGATTTATTGCAATTGACTCTTCACATAGTTTCTTTCAATAACATTGACAAAGACATGTCCCTCTTTTTTTCTGTTTCGTTGCTTTATGGTTATGTTCGCACATGCTTGTTGAGCTCAGTTCATCATTCCTTTATTTTATTCTGCTTTGATTCATGAGTGGTTTCTTTGTTTCTCCCTCTGTCAACAGAGGCAAAAGAAGATGTGTATGGTTATAGCTGCCTGCGTAAATGCCTGTACGGAGGTATTGTAGATGGTGGCAAATTTTCATATGCGAGTGTTAACAGCCTCAGCTTGTTACTTCAAAAAAAAACAACAACAACAGTGCACTGCCTTGTCATTTCTGACAGGCAACACAATTACAAAGCCTGAAATTAACCCATAAATCTCTGTCTACCTCAACGCCCAGCTTCTTTCCCAGTTTCACTTGGTATTTTCTTGCCTTATCACATGAATTTGTTTAGGTTTAATAATAGGCTTGTAAAGTGACAGAGAAAGAGAGAAAGAGCAAGAGGGAGGGAGAGAACTTAGGAGCCAGGTCAGCAGCTATTGTAGTATCAGGAAAGATGAGTGAATTGACTAGATATAATATCAGTATAATTAACTAGTTTAGACATTAAATGCTAATAATAAAGCAAATAACCTTTAATATAAAGTGTGAACGTCTATGAGAAAAGGCTTTCTTGTCATGTCGAAAGCAGCAGTTAGTAAGAGTCCCACACAGTAATGCAGACAATTATGAACTTCTTTCCTTGTGAAACTGCTAAATCAGAAGCTTTTCTTTTGATTACAGCCAGCATGGGATTATCCTGTGGAAAAAAAGTCTGTGCTTTCCAAACCCCATGCCCCTGATATTAACACACTAATCATTCTACCATTAGGAAATACTGACCCTGTTTTCTTTCGTTTTTGCTCTTTTCTGGTAGAGAGTGTGTGTGTGTGTGTGTGTGTGTGTGTGTGTGTGTTTGAGAGTGAGAGAGAGAGAATAAGATCCATCAATCTGTGACCAGGATTTTACAGGAGACATTCTGTGGCATGCAGTTAGACTTCAGCTCAATACATATAAAATATTAGATATAGAATGGACGCTCAGATATTCAGGATTGTGAAAAAGTCTTACGCACCCCATGTTTAAATTACAAACTTTGTTATAGATTTGTAAAAACGTTTATTGAGTCGTTTAAAAAATTTTTAAAAAACATTTAAAACCACAAACATTACGTAAAACTATTTGGATACCTGAAAAGAAAGCAGCATAATTATATAAGCGACCACTTTTTTAGACAAAAATCTAAATGGAAACGGTGCAACGGCCACAGAGAACTGTGGGTGGATTTGCAGGATGCTTAATGAAACTTTCCTTATGAAACTGCACAAATTGTACCTGAAACTAAAAGTTCCTTAAAGCGTTGTCACACCAAATATTGGCTTTGAATTACTGTTCACTTGTTCACCTTCATTTGCATGCGCCTAAGACTTTTGCACAGTACTGTACAGACCATTTCATGCTTAAAGACTTTAGGACAAGGTACTAGGTGCTTTATTCATGGTTGAAAAACAAAAAGGTTTATTATATAGCAGTATGGAGTGGAACTAACGCTACGGCTGGAGGTCCAGAAGCTAGTGCATCCTGAGAGTCCATAACTCTTTCTGCTTTTCACCTGTTACTTGAAGGTCATGTTGGAAAATGAAGGCCATTAGTTATGGACACTTTAGGCCTTTGAATAACACTCTGCTTCTGCCTTTTCCAGGCTATGACTTTGCTGCTGTACTCGAGTGGTTCGCTGAGCGTGTGGACCGCATCATCCTTCTATTCGATGCCCATAAGCTTGACATCTCGGACGAGTTCTCTGAGGTGATAAAGGCCCTGAAGAACCATGAGGATAAGATCCGTGTAGTACTTAACAAGGCAGACCAGATAGAGACTCAACAGTTAATGCGCGTCTACGGTGCCCTCATGTGGTCATTGGGGAAGATCGTCAACACACCCGAGGTGATCCGTGTCTACATTGGCTCCTTCTGGTCACACCCACTGCTCATCCCTGACAACCGGAAACTGTTTGAGGCTGAGGAGCAGGACCTGTTCAAGGACATCCAGTCACTACCACGCAATGCTGCTCTACGCAAACTCAATGATCTCATCAAGAGGGCCAGACTTGCTAAGGTAACACTCAGTAGAGGTACGAGAGCTTTGTTAGACAAGTTTGACTATTGTGTGGAATTCTGTTTCATGTAATATCCCCATGGTACACGGTGAAACTCCTCCTCTAGATGAAACTCTGAGCTATAACTTTTGTGACCTAAAATTATTTGTGTTTTAAGTCTCAGAGAACCATCAGATCAGATAAATACTATGTCAGTGCCATGGCGTACAAGGGTGTCTGTCAGTCCATGTTAAGTAGTTCTCACAGGTCAATCGAGAAAGGAATCCTTTAAGGTGTGACCCCACACCCTCATCTACCCTCTACTGTTGCCATGGTCTCAAACAGTGGTGGTAGCTGAGCTCTGGAACTGCCAGGCTGCTGTAAAGAAAGATGATTTTTTTATCTCAGCCTTAGTTTCCCATTATACTTTTCATTTTCTGTAACTAACTGAGACCTACCTGGATATCTCAACAGAACTCATGGTGCAGGTCTGCTGTTCTTGGAGTTGGTGGTTCATACCGCTTCTCCTCTTTCATTCCTCTTTTCCATCTTAACAGCTCATCCTTTGAATTCCACACTGTTTGTGTACCCTTTTCAATCAACATTCTCATCATTATCTACCCTCCACCTGGTCCTATTGCAGACTTGGGGGAGAAATCGACACACCTCTTAAGTCTTTTTGACAATACTTTTTCCTATTTATCACTCCTCTCTCTGTTTGTGTAACCTTTTCACCTCGCCTCAGACAAGTCCTTTTACCTTCTCCCTCTGCTTTATTTCTTCTCAATAACAGCTGCCCTCCCACACACAAAAGAGGAAATTCCCTCAACTTGGCCTTCAGCTGCTCCACATCTCTGATATTCTGGTATTGTTCACCATCACCTCCCTATCCTGCCTAAATGAGAGATATTTCTCTCCTATGTGCAGAAAGCTCAACCCTCTCTCTCTCTCTTTCCTCTGTCTTCCTGCACCCCATCATCCATCATAGCCCCTGACATGTTTTCCTTCCTACCATTAGAGATTGCCACTGACATTTTCCTTTCCTCACTTTCCTCCCATACCATCTATCCTCTAAACCCAGGAAGAGTTCCTGGCTTGCTCCTTGGCTATTGGATATGCTGCACAGCAATTGAAGAGAATTAAGACGCGCTTGGAACAAAGTGGATGAAATCACAACTTGACACAAATCTTGTTTTGTATTCTCCTTCCCTGCATACATTCTCAAGTGACTTCTGCTAAGAGAGCTGGAAATAAGATCCTCACCATCTTTTCTTCACTGCTTTCTGCTTATGTGCTGAAGACCTTCCTACCTTTTAGTATAGGAAGATTACAGAAATCCTTTATTCCTATCTCAGTTGCTACACTACACACCCAGAATTCCCTTCCTCTTTCACTGGGATAAATTAATTTCACAAGTGATTGCTGTGCATGACTAACCTTGCTAGCTGAAGGCTTCTTGTCATCTGATCCCTCTTATACACACTGCATTATTAATGCGATGAAAGATGCACAAAGAACGACTGATTTGTCCTCCGTAATACTGTACAGCTGTACAATATCCCTATTATGTCTGTTGATGTTTTGCCATCATACAGATCTTGTGCTAAGTCAGGGCTTTTTAGTTCTTTATTCTGCATTATTGTTATTTCTTTCCATTGAAGAAGCAGCCAAAAGCTTATCCATAGGTCCAGAGCTCAGGGTCTTGACGATTGGCACAGAAGATGTAGGTGGATGTTACCTGTATGTGCAATCTTATAATCTTTAAATTAATTTGTTTAATAATTTGTGAACCCAGGCCTCCTCTGGCACAGTGGTAAAGTGCTCGCCCTATCATCCGGAGATCGCTGGTTCGAACCCCAGGTGATGCCGTTACCTCTCACAGCCGGAGGTCTAGAGAGAGCTGATTGGCCGAGCTCTCTCAGAGGGGAGGGATGAGAGGTACTCGCCGCGAGCTCCCACATTAATCACGGCTCTACAGCCAATCAGGGGCATCTGTGAGCTCACGCGAGCACACGGAAGGAGCGGCTAGCGCTTTCCTCCGAGTGTGTTACTCCGCCCCTAACGGTGCGTGAGCGAGCAGTTCGAAAAGATGCGGTCGGCTGGCGTCATGCGGTTCGGAGGAAACACGTGATAGTCTTCGGCCCTCCCGGCTGAATGGTAGTAGTCGCCTTAATGTGGGAGCCCCCTAGTGACGGGGAGGAATTGGCCACGACTAAATTAGGGAGAAAATCGGGAAAAAATCCAAAAAATAAATAAAAAATAATAATAATTTGTGAACCCTGTCTTTTTTTTTTTTTTAAACATTTAAAAACAAACAAAAACAAAACAAAACTCATAGTCGGTCTGACTGTGAAAAGGAATTCCAAGAGGACAAGGGGCGGAGACATTTCACAGAGCTTTACTACCATTATGTTTTCACCTTGACAGATGTTATCTGTTGAACGTGAACCTTCAAGTTAACCTTCGTTTTTTCATTCAACATACAGTACAGGAAGCATCCTTCCCCTGCTGTCATCAAAATATGATGTCGTATGTCTTTTGGTCTTTGACTTAGTGTAATCTGTGTAGGCTTTATTCAGTTTTCAACCACAAGCTGGTTGGTGGCTTTGCTTGTAACCACACGTTGAATCTGTGGTAGTTATAATATAATATTTACTGAAAAACCAATGATCAAGTAATTCTAATTGCATGTTGATGGCTTCATGATTTGCACAGGTCCATGCATACATCATCAGTTCCTTGAAGAAAGAAATGCCCTCGGTCTTCGGGAAAGATAACAAAAAGAAGGAACTGATCAACAGTCTGGGAGAGATCTACAGTCGGATCGAGAGGGAGCATCAGATTTCTCCTGGAGACTTCCCCAATCTAAAAAAAATGCAGGTAAACGTTTAGGCTGTTTTATACATTTTCCAAAAAAAAATAAAAATCATGCAAGTATAACATGTAGTTAATACAGAGCAAATAAACCATTTATAAATAAACAAATAAAAATTAATAATTAAACCAAAAAGTTACTAAATGTAGCAGTAAATCTCAGTTACCACATGTACTATATAATATATAGAAGGGTTACTGTGAGTTTATTAAGAGTGAGCTAAGTGTAGATGCTTTAACACCTGTCTCAGTAACTGTGTTTAAAATCAGCACATGGATTTTTGCAGTCAGAAAAACCTGACACTAAATGCAAATCAATAAATAGCTCATTATTGTTTATTTAAAAATATATATACTTGTGTCAGTGTATGTCGCCACATACAGGGTTTTCCGAAGGCCACCACACATGACTAGTGCAAAATGGTCTATGACCCTGTTCTGTGCATACCCGGAGGACACTTAAGAGTGCACTGAATCCAAACACATGGTTATTTTTTTCCTGCTGGGATTAATTAAGTACAGAAGATAAGACAGAAAAAAAAAATTATCCACTGCTGCTCAAAAAACTAAATTCCTAAACAGGATACCTGAGCAAAGATTTTGAATAGATTTTGACTTAGAAAACGAACAAGTCTTGGTTTACGAGTACCGAGTATCATGTATCACGCACATGCTTCTTGTTTTGATGCCGAGCGTCACGTGATCACAACTGAGCTAACGGGTTTTTCTCTCTCTCGAGCGTGCTCGCGTGTACTGTTTACTATAACACTGTGACCACGTGTGTGTGCGTAAAACATATTATTCTGTGTCTGTATGCGTGTGTGTACAGTGCGCAAGGAAAAGCAAGTCTCATTAGAGAGGTTAAAGATCCATTTTCTCTCTCTGCTCAAGGCTCAGCCTGCTCTTTGTCTGCTCAGTGTCTGTGTACACGCATCATTGGACACCGTGCCACACACACACAGACCCCTCCTACTTTCACCTTTACAGACACACACACACACACACACACACACGCACACTCTCTCTCTACACAGAAACACTGCTCGGTCAAGATTATTGTCAAAGATTTAATTTTTACTTTACAGCAGTGATTCCGTTAGTGTGTCGCTCAATCGACACACTAACGCAATAGAGAGATTTCTTGTTTATTTTTCTGATAAAACTGTGTTTCCGTTGTGTGTGTGAAAAGACTGGAGGAAGGGTCTGTGAAAGACGAGAAGGGGGAGAGGGGAGCTTACTTTAGATTCTCTCTCACACACACACACACACACACACACACAAACACACACACAGCGTCGGCGCGCACAAACGGAAATTTTTTGGGCTGTGGAACAAATAATTTGAGTTTCCATTATTTCTTATGGGAAAATTACATTTGGTTTACGAGTGTTTTGGAATATGAGGCCACTTCGGGAACGAATCATGCTCGTAATCCAAGGTTCCACTGTATAGGTGATTTTCTGTAGAAACTTGAAAGGAAGGGTTTTATTCTGCCTTTTCATTTTTATTAGTTAACCTTAGCTAGCAATACAGCTAATACAGTCACTGCTGAAAGTTTCATGTGAATGTTTCTTACGTGTTACTCAATCGGAGGAGTTGGTGTTGTTAATCGCTCAACAATATTTACTTTTTACTAAAACACCAAACTGAGCATTAGGGTACAAATATTTGTTCTGTTACACTTTTAACATTGGTAGACAATATTACTCCCCCATCTCTATTACAGGTGCAGTATTGATCTGTAAAACAATTGCCAGACAAACGCTGTGTACAAACCTAAAGTTTTTCTGTGAACAGGAGCAACTGCAAGCCCATGACCTGAATAAGTTTCAGCCCCTAAAGCCAAAGCTGCTGGACACAGTGGATGACATGCTGGCACACGACATCGCCCAACTGATGGTACTGGTGCGACAAGAGGAAACGCAGCATCCTGGCCAGGTGGTAAAGGGAGGTGCCTTCGACGGCACCATGAACGGGCCCTTTGGCCATGGGTATGGCGAAGGTGCCGGCGAGGGTATTGATGAGCTTGAGTGGGTAGTTGCACGTGACAAGCCTACATACGATGAGATATTTTACACACTCTCCCCCGTCAATGGCAAGGTGACTGGGGCCAATGCCAAGAAAGAGATGGTCAAGTCAAAGCTGCCTAACACCGTCCTGGGCAAGATATGGAAGCTGGCCGACATAGACAAGGACGGCATGCTGGACGATGAAGAGTTTGCCCTGGCCAACCACCTCATCAAGGTCAAACTGGAAGGGCATGAGCTCCCCAGTGAGCTCCCATCCCATCTGGTACCTCCTTCCAAGAGAAAAGTTCCCGAGTAACACACAGCAGGATTTAGTTCATATTTAGGGAAAGTGGCTTTTAGAACTTGGACACTGCATGAACAATTAACAATAAATACGATCACATAAATAAAATGCTAGTAACTGACTGCTGAGAATTTACTGAGTTTGTTAGAAAGCTCTTTTCAACTATGTATTTTTTATTTTAAAAATAAGAAGTCACACTCAGTCTCAGTGTAGCTATAGATGTTTGGGTCAATTCATAAATTGAAAAATGAAAAACATTTGATGTCATTTTTATGTTCAAGCCGGTCTGTGTCTGTCTCAGAGCAGTCATGTCTTAAGAAACAAGAGTAACATCGTCCGTAATCTTAATTACCCTTGTCACGCTAGTTATTCTAAATCTAACAACTATTAGATATTAAATCTCTATTTATAAGTATATCTATGTCTTGTGAAGGTGGCATCATAATAAATGCAAGCCCTTTCTAGCCTGACCAAGAGACTGTTAATGATATATCCGTGTTGTGTTTGAACATTGACTGTTTGACTCTAGTGTAGTATATGGATGGACCTGTAGTGATAGCAGCCTTGTCGTTAGTGTACTGTACATGTTAATCCCTGTTCATGTTTGTATTTAAAATACTGATTCCTATTTTACAAACAAGTGATGCAGCACTAACATTTACATTTGACTTCATTTGTGCATTAATATCAGTATTTATGGGGTTTTTTTTTTTACTCCTTGAATGGTCAACCATCATAGTGCAGCAGTTCACAAAGATTTTCTGTGTGTCATAGTTTATTGTGATCAGCACCAATCAGCCATAACATCAACCCCACTTTCCGATGAACTGAACAACATTGATCACAAACTAAACGCCAGCAAACTGGTGACAGGATTATGGCCACCACGGGTCAGCCATGTCTATGGGGTCCAGAACCCCATCTGTCCAGTAAGGCTGCACGATTCCCACTAAAATGTGATGGACAGTTTTTCTCTATGGGAATTGACATCACAAATCTCATGCTGTCTACCCAGGACTTTCAACTATTTTATACTGCTAGACTTAAGTATCTTGTCTGAGCTAAACAATAACAATTAAAAGTAACTAAGAAATATCACCTGTGCTTTTTGCACACTGAGCCAACTACAGTACTTCATTGTTGCATGGATTAGTTTTTTACTGTATCATTATTATTTTATCTCAACCTACTTCTAGTAGCTTTCCAGTTGTTTTAGCAGTCTCTGTGTAACAGCTAGAATCAACACGCCAGGTCGAATTAACAAATTTTTGCCAGAATATCCCAATTAGAATTGATACCTGTCTCAGTAGTGTGTACGCACAAATCGTCGAAGCCGGACACCACACCACAGCACACTTGTGTGGTTCCACAGTTTTTTGGTTTTATTGTTATGGCTGATTGGCCTGTAACTGTTGTACAGTCAGTGGAGCACATGTTAATCATTGAGCTTCTTGTGCTTAGACAAGTCAGATAAGTTTTTACATAAAGGTGAGCATGATGCTTTATCTAGTGATCACTACCTCAGACCTGTAATTATAATTATTATTATAATAATGATAGTAATAATTATAATAATTATTATAATAACAAGGGTCTCAATGATGAACGTAATAAAATTCCCGATTTCAGTCCTTCTGTTTGATATACTGGTTGTGTTAATAAACTGCTGTGTACATAAACATTTGTTGTGATATTTTCTGACTATCAAATTATTTTCATCTCTACTAGAAATATCCTCATGCTGCTTAGAGATAAGCTCTAATGGAAGAGCTTAGTACAACATGAAATAGAACACAATACTTTTGTAATAAACATTTAATGAATTGTTGAAGAGGTCTGTAGTCTTTGTTTAAGGGCTAACTTCATTCCAACATCTTGGTGCTAGAACAGAGAACCTTGTCTTCCATATTTAGGTTATGATGAGTCTAATCGAGCTGGACTAGAGTCTTAAAGGCAAAGTGGTGCAGTACCAGTGTTTTACGTCATTAGTGTTTCAAACCTGCAATTACAAGAGGCGGGAAAGCAGCAATGGGTAAACTGGAAGAACTTGGGGAGACTAAAACAGATCTTGCTTCTGCATTCTACGTCAGTGGAAGGGGGTCGATAGTGCACAAAAGCACTAAGTCCCAAACACATGAGGTCTATGGTGCAGAGCGCCCTCCAGAGGCTAGCCCTAAAAAAACCTCACATTTAAATTTAAAGACAACAGAATAATAGATATATATCATGGATAACTTATAAAGACTGATCCCATACCACAATCATGCTTTGCTAGACTGACTGGAGTGGCATACAGTACACGAGTACAGTTTTGGATCTACAAAACTACTGAGGGGTTTATTTCACTCTCGCTCGCTCACTTACTCACTCGCTGACTCAATCATCCTCTATACCGCTTTATCCTGTATTTAGGTTCGCGGCGGACCCCCCTATCCTATCCCAGGAGACTTGGGGCAGAAGGCAGGGTACACCCTGGACAGGGTGCCAATCCATCGCAGGGCGCTGTTTATTACCATCAGGAAAATACAGGTTGCATATTAGATCTTTCTATTTCTTCAATCGAATTTTGAAGAAAGGCTATGAAGGACTGATTTTTGTCTGTGATCACAAATGACCTGCATATCTTTTTTGCCCCTGCTGAATGGTTAACCTACTGTAATTAATCTGCCTTCAACAAGAGCACTTTCCAATGGACCTCCTGGTTTGCGAATTTTCTTAAAAACCCTCTACAATCTTAGTATTGTACATAAATATAAATTTGTTATTGTTTTGCTTTACATATGAAATGTTAAGATTAACCTCACATTTTTACACTTGTACATTTGAAGGAGAACAGGACATAATTAGGAGTTTAAATACAAAAATAGAACTTATTCATGTTTTGAGGGATGTTGAGAGCAATGGAGCCATAACAAGACAAACAACAATGACAGGACACAGATGGAGACCTTGAGGCATTTAGTACAACAACAAACAATTATCAATATAGATAAGATAAGATTTTTGTTTTGTTTTTGTTTATTTGCTTTGTTGTTGTACTTGTTTATGCTTAAATGATCCTGGACACTTCTATATAAAGATATATAGAAAATAAAATAAGTGACACTGAATTTTTTTATGCAATACTGTGTTTTTACTGTAGCAGTATTTAGTTTCAGAGATCATGCTGGAAATGTTAGAAACAGGAGACTGTAATAGTGCATCTAAGAACAATTGTATTTTAGGTTAAATTAAAGTTAGTCAGAGCAGAGGTACGGCGCCCCTGGAGAAGATGGGGTTAGGAGCCTTGAGACGTCTTGTTAAAGGGACTTTACTAATTGAAAGTCAAGAAGTTAATACTCATTGGGAAACTAGATGAAAAATCAACGAGGTCTCTTATGCTTGACTTCTTCGACTGGGAAATTTACAGAGGTACAAAATGTTTTATAACATTCATAACAAGTGGCATGAACTGACATGTTGAAAAGCGGTTTGCAGTTGTAAAACTACAGATTATACTAAAAGAAAAAAATACCAAAGTGTTTTGTAACATATTGTTCCATCTCTGGAGCAGAAAAATGCTGAGTAGAAAATGGTTGTATTTCCCAAATGGTTAACGCCCACTTTTGTTTTCTCACTTCTTGATCTTCTTTTAATCAGTGGTGGTGAGGAGGGTGAGGAGGCTGAAACTAAATACTGCTAAAAACACAGTATTGCAAAAAAAAAAAAAAAAAAGTATTTGTGTCACTTATTTTATTTCTATATACCCAGGATAATTTAAGCATAAACAAACAAACAGAAATATGGCATGTATGAAAATATCCATTTATGACAACAATCTTATCTTATCTATATTGATAATTGTTTGTTACTAAACATATGGAAGCCTGATTATAACCTGGCCGGTTAAATCTATATATAACTTGCAGAATTTAGAATTTCAGTTTCAGCTATACATGACACGTTATACTCTGAAAATCTCAGAGAAGGTGATTTAAAGAACATAATAGACACATACAGTATCTAACATAATAAGAAATAAGAAGAATAGATAATTAGAAATCTATTTCTAAGGCTATGGCACTCTTAAAATTCCAGCTAGGGCAATTACACACCTTTATTTCAACTAGGACCTCACACACTTCTATCAAAGTCAATGTTCAGGGCTTCAGTGTAAACTGACAAGAGACCAAAATGACATGAATTTACACCTTGATGTAAATTGTGTTAATTCTAATGCCTGTACATTTAAGATTTTTTATTTTTTTTTTACATTTTAGATGACATACTGTAGATCATTTATTGATTATCCTTTTCAAAATCAGACGATGGCTATTGTTCATTCTGTGGACATGTGGACCTACCCAGTTCAATTGCTAACTCACTTTGCGTAGAAATAAACATTTAAATGTATAATTGTAGTAATTATTATTATTTTAATGACATAGTCTGTTATCTAATATTGTGAGTCCATCTGAACTTTGTGCTATTTGTATTTTGTAAATAAATGACTCATATTTGTCATTAGTATATAGCATATAGAGTCATTAGTGTTTGACATTTGCCAAAAAACACTTATGAACGTATGTAATGTGTTGGAAGAAGTGTTAAAGGATGCTCAAAATATATAGGTTGTCATCTTTATTTAGGCGGCACGGTGGTGTAGTGGTTAGCACTGTCGCCTTGCACCTCCAGGGTCCGGGTTCGATTCCCAACCAGGCTCGATTCCCGTCTCTGTGTGCATGGAGTTTGCATGTTCTCCCCGTGCTTGGTGGGTTTCTTCCGGGTACTC
>JAOTQY010000023.1:4195745-4206294 GCA_026413445.1 Dolichallabes microphthalmus | reverse complement strand
AGTACCCCCACCCCTACTCACCTCGGGGGCAAGGAAAAAAGTTCAGGCTCAGGAATTTTTTCCACTATCAGCCCTGAGACCATTTCCATTGCGAAATTATACATCAGCATTTTTTATGCCTGTTGTTTTTTTCCTGCTCTTAATGCTTGTGTATAGAGGTAGTAGTGGCGGTCTAGTCCAAACACAATGGAAAAGTCGTTTTTACTGCCAATCCTGGAAGCACAAACTACACCCAGGTGATTTGCATGATCAGAATAGCACACCCAGAAAATCAGCACATGCAGAGCTGTGTAAGCTGTAACATTTCATGTGCAAATACTTATGTAAGTCTGCGACTATAAATGTTACACAATTGAGTCTTTCGCTCTATTCCGCTTATTCAAACTAACATTTCTTCTCGTTCAAATTGCGAGGGTTAGTCAAAAATGATTCGCACAATTGTTTTATTAAAACTTGTGTTGGCCGCACCGTCTTATCTCCACTTTGCGTTCGAAGCTACTGTCTTCCCAGTCACTGCTGTGCAGATGTGAACGTGTTACATCAGTTCATTTGTAACTGTGAGCATAAATTATAGCCTTACTTGTGATTTGCACAAAAGTAGAGCGGCGTGTATGGATTAGTTTTTTTTGGTCTGAGGGTGTACCTGTTGCCAAAATAACAGCAGAGCATATGCAGATGTGTTTGGATATCTGCAAATAAAAGTTGGGCGATGCTCTAAGAAAGGAGAAAGTTCCTTAAAGCGACTCAAACGTCAACCCTTCAGAAGTCAACCGTCTGCGAGAAAATTCATCAATGCTTTCTGGGAGTCTCTAGGGCCAGTATTGGAACATTATCAGGAAAAAGGTTTAACAATCAGCAGCGCTCGTTACGTGTATTGAAGAGCTGAAGTCTAAATTAAACACCTTCAGATTAAAGGTGTTGTGATTTTGCATGACGATGCATGTCCGTACACCTCTGCCCACACTATCGACACTCTGTTTTGAGGTGTTAAAGCATCGTCTCTATAGTCCTGATCTCACTCCATCACACTTTCACCTGTTTGGTCCCCTGAAAGCAGCCCTACGAGGACGAGGAGTCACTTCTGATGAAGAAGTGAAGACAGCGGTACATTCGTGGCTCACAGCTCAGCCTAAAACATTTTTCAATAAGGGGACAGTTTGTTGACAGATGGACAAAGTGTATTGAAAAGTAACAAGATTATGTGGGGGGGGGAATTATTTATTTGTCTTTTCTAAAAGTTAATGAAAATAAATTCTACAGCCAGAGTGCGGATCATTTTTGACTCACCATCGTCTACGTATTACTGAATAATATGTGACGGACGCTATAGGATCGGCTCGACTTCACTGGCACTCGGGCACAATTTTCACAAACTTTTACTCAAGTAGCGTTGTCAGAGTTTGTTTTTCTTCGTGCTATCTCTCTGTGTTGTACTCAGGAGCTAGGCAGGGACTCATTATGTATGAGGGTCAGGGAGCAGAGGACACAGGGAACATGCACAGAGGAAGTGAGACAGACAGATCCAGGACAGTAAAGAAAAAGAAGAGGGTGGATTATATGTCACAAAGAGACAGGAAAGAGGGTTTCAGAGAAGTACATCAAAAAAAAGGAAGCAAGGTGACGGAAAAAATAATGATGTGACATAAAAATGAGACGTAGAGGCATGAGTGAAGCCTGGAAATGGAGTGAAGAGGAAGAAGTAGAAAAGAGAAAATCAGGAGGCGGTAATATTAAGACCTGCAGTTAAACTCAGTGGTGTGTGACGCGCGTGTGTGAGTGTGGGCTGCAGGTATTCATCTCTCTTTGGGGAATTGCTGAATACTGAATACATGTGTAAAAGAATATAGCAGAGCTCCATGTTGACTACTTTTTATGGAGAAAAAAAGATGGTCAAAGAAAGGACGCCATGCGAATATATTTGAGCTTGTAATCTGCTCATTTTCTCTAGTCTCCAGTGGTTTATGGGTAATAGCTAATTGTTCTCCTTTGTGTGTGTGTGTGTGTTTGGCTGTGCGGCAAAATGAGGTAGGGTAAAAAAGTGTGTATATATAGCCGTGCCCTTCCATACCTCTAATCCAAGCTTGGTGCTTGACACCAGAATACCTCTTTCTACAAGATCCCAAGCACCCGACTCAGCCGATGGAAAGGTTGTGTAAAGGTGATCACCATACTCTGCACCACTAGGAGGTGTGATTTAGACCTTGTGGAGATTGGTCACTGTCTTGCTCAGGTAGCAAAATCAATAAAACAGATGAAAACGCATGGAGGAGGCAACTCTGTGGTTAGTAGCTCTTGACCCAGAGAGCTGTTGGACACTTCAACCATGAGTGTACTCTGCATTGGCAGCAAAGACTTCATGTGCTTGGCAGATCTTTCCATAAACATGGTGCACAACTACTGTTCTCTGCAGGATAGCACATCTGCTGTTCTGTTGCACTAACCAGGCAAGTGCAGTGAGGCCACTGTTGGAGTTTCCACGCAACCTTGAACAACCCTGGTGCATTATTAGA
The DNA here is from genome assembly GCA_026413445.1 of Dolichallabes microphthalmus. Classification (NCBI taxonomy): domain Eukaryota; kingdom Metazoa; phylum Chordata; class Actinopteri; order Siluriformes; family Clariidae; genus Dolichallabes; species Dolichallabes microphthalmus. The sequence continues at coordinate 4,203,784 of JAOTQY010000023.1, read as the reverse complement.
AGTATCTGAACTTACAATTCAAGAACAGGACCAGTAGAAAGAAGGTGTTAATAATCCTGCCCCCAGCCTCTGATAGAAGAACTTCCTGGTTCTAGACCAATCATATGTTCTCTCTAGCCCATTTTTCACCAAAGGCTAGTTTGGTGCCCAATTTCAAACCAGGTCTTTGCTTTCAGACAGCCAAAGTACCGGCCCTCAGACAGAAAAAACAGTTCCAACACATTTGGTGGACTAGAAGAAAGAACCGCTTACGTCAGGGGCTGGGTGGGATGCCTGATTATAACAACCAACCATAAATGTTTACGGCTGTTGTCTTTAAACAGGAGTAGTGTAGTTACATGTAGTGCAGAGTTGTATCTACCACAAAGAATAAAGATCATGGATAAAGACTCGCAAAAAAACAGGAGAACTGCTCACAACACCATGTTGAAGCTCTGCATTGATGTGATAGGGGGTTTTATTTGGCGCTAACATTGCCGTAATGTGACGCAAGTGACATAGTGACATGACTCTCGAGCCCTTAAGAAGAGCAAAGTCAGTTCTTAGGAGGGTCAGTATTGAACCGGCACTAGCACCAGACATGACCTAGCACCAGGTTTACTTTGGTGGAAAAGGGGTACCTGTGGAACTAGTTCATCAGATTCAGAGTCAGTTCTTTGGCTGTCCAAACATGAACTGGTTTAAAATTAGGCATTGGCTCCCAACTGGCCCTGGAACTGTTTTGGTGGAAAAGGGGCTACTGTCCTTGGTGGTGCTTCCCAACTCTGTATGGGCATGGGTAGCTCAGTGGTTATGACATTGGACTGCAGATCAGAAGGTCACAGGTTCAAACCCCAGCACCATCAACCTGCCACTATTGGGCCTTTGAGCATCAGCTCTCAGCGATGGGTGTCTCCCAAATGCCATAAAAGTACATAAAAGGCTCCCACACCACACCGTCTAGACTTATCGTTACCGGTAGCCCAGAGAGAGAGCCTTAGCTCTCCACTAAGAAGATTCAGCGTCAGTCTAGCTATATTAGACTTCACAGAGCGTACGAGAAAAACAACCATCATGGTAGTGGATCATTGCGCAGGGGCAATTATATTAAATATATAATTAAATTATATTAAATGTATGTTCTATAGAAGTGCCACCCCTGGTGGTTAAAAGAGGCAGAACTTATTTTGGACATGCTGCACAAGATGCACATAAAATGTAATCATGAAAAGAAATAAACCTCCAAGACATGATGTTATAGGGAAGTAGATTAATGCCTGAGTGGAGACAGTCACAGTTTTAATGGCTGATGTTTTAGAGACGGAAGGGTTTTTGAATCCTCTGAAAGTGCTCCTTGTGTAACGTTCCGTCTTTACTGTAGCACTTTTTAGTTTATGCGGAGCTTTATCAGATTAAACTCTCCACAGATTGTTTAGCTTTATTCATTCCTCAATTCCTCCTCTGTAGTGAAAGCTCTTCTTCTCTGCCTCATACTCATCATATTCACAACATACATCACTGTGCAGTGTGTGTGTGTGTGTGTGTGTGTGTGTGTGTGTGTGTGTGTGTGTTTGGTGTATCACTCACAGGACTAAACTAATGGCCCGTGTCCTTCTTTTTATGACCACATTATTTCAGAGCAATGTTCTGGCCTCATAGCAGCAGACACCACCACCAACTCCCCCAAGGCCTGGTTCCTCTCTCTCTCTCTCTCTCTCTCTCTCTCTCTCATCTTCAGTTCATCTGCTGCTGTGAAATGGAGCTGGTTTGTTTTATTTTGGAATTCATTTATAGGAGGAAGCACGATGGTGCACGGGCATAAAGTGTCTTTCTTTCTTTCTCTCTCTCCCTCCCTCCCTCACTCCCTCTTTTCTTCATTTAATTAATTACGTTTTCCCTATCAGTTTCTTTTGCTTCATTTTTGTTCCTTTCTTTATTCTTTTTTCTTTTAGTTTCTTTTTCCTTCTTTTTTTCCCTCTTTCCAGCCTTACATTCTTCCTTCCCTTCCTTTATTTCTTCCTTTCTTTCTTTCTTTCTTTCTTTCTATCTATCTATCTTTCTTTCTTTCTTTCTCCTTCCAGCCTTACTTTTTTCCTTCTCTTTTTTTCTTTCTTTATTATTTTTTTTTCTTCCTTCCATTCTTCATATTTTCTTCACATACTTAATTACTTTCTTCCTTTTTTCTTTTTCTTTTTCTTTTTCTCTTTTTTCTTTCTTCCTTTTTTTCTTCCCTTTATTTTCTTGCTTCATTTTTTGTTCCATTCTTTATTCTTTTCTTTCTTTATTAATTTAATTTCTTTCTTTTACTTCCTACATTTTTTATTTTTTTCCTTCTATTTCATTCCCTCCTTCCCTTGATTATTTCTTCTTTCCATTCCTCATTCCTTATTCATTCTTTTCCTTTCTTTTTTTATTTTTCTTTATTTCTTTATTTTCTCCTTCTCTTTCCTTTTTTAGTTTCTTTATTCCTTCTTTTCTTAATGTTTTCCTTTCATACACAATCTCTTTCTTTCTCTCTGTTTAAAAAATGCTATCAGTCTCTGACACTAGTTGTACAGCAGACAGAGCACCATAGTAGACTTTATGATTTTATTGTGTGCGCGCACGCGCGTGTGTGTGCGTGTGTGTGTGTGTGTGTGTGTGTGTGTGTGATTTAATTCTTCTCTTACTACATTGTCTGCAGGGCAAAATGTTTTTTATTTTCACTCAGTTAACACTGATGTAGGAATGGAGTATGCCATAGTTCTGCTCATGTAATTTAAAACTGTAGACATGATAATGTTATATGAATGATTTATGAAAAGCATTGAAATAAACCTCTAATAGCAGTCTAAAAGGCTGGTGCGGTGGTGCTGGGGACGTCTTCGCTGCCATACAGCTCCAGCTTAATTTATGACTCCAGGATCCAATCTGCGAGGACTTAATTAGCTTTGTTGGCTGTTCTAAATTGCTTCTGCACATGTATGTGTACGTACCGTATGTGTTTTGAGCCTTTGCATCCTATCCAGTGTGTATTCATGCCTGTGTCTTAAAACTGAGTTTATCAAGAGCCCAAAATATAAATTGGCATATAGTAGTTATTATTAAAGGTCCCATATTTTACTATTCAGCCTCATTGGCTGTATTTGCACATATTTATCTCGTTCTTTACATATATTATGTTATATTCTGATTTGCTCTTCCATTTCTGTGGTAGAATGGCACTAACACATGTACTTTTTTTTGCAACTGTAAAATCATGTCTATTCTATCTATTAATCAATCAATCAACTTAATATAGGTCTCATACTGTACAGTATCTCCTGAAACATTTTAAATAATAACATAAATAAATTAACAAAATATTAATGCTGAGGTTGAAATATCCCTCATCGGATAATGCATTTTTATAATACAAGCTCCCTTTTTTCACTCCTTCTCCAAACGCGTCATTTCGGTGTTTATGCAAATGAACTCCTGCTGAGCCACGCCCCTCCAGAGAACAGCAAATCTGAACAACAAAATGCTTGAAGGGGTTCTTGCTTAAGCCACAGCCAATACACTCAGGTTTTATGTTTACACACACATATACTTGCACACCTGAATGACTAAAAATGACATTTTGAATAATCAGTCCCTTGGATATAGCACAGCTCCTCGCAATATTGTGTGTCACTGATGTTTTAAAAAGGAAATCTAAGATCTGATTAGTGTTTTAAATAACTATTGGCGTGCTTAACTTGTATACAGTCCAGAGTCTGTACTCCTAATATGATTTCTGTTTAACTTTAAATTGTTTATCAGCTTTTTTGAGTAAATTTATAGTATAAATCTGAGATTATTAGGACATTTATGATTGTATGTGATAAAAAAATATTTAATTAAAAAAATGCCATCTAATATGATCTTGGACTACATTGAGCAATGGTGTGTTCACTCTGCCCTTACCGAGCTCAGATGAACTCACACCTATATCGTCCTCGTATAGTGTCCTTCTTCGCAGTGCCGTGTGTCCTCAATCCCTCAGGTGACTGTAAAAAGCTCTTAGTGCCCCTGGTGCCTCTCCGAAGGGACCTCCTCCTAGTGCACACTGTGTTCGGGTAAGCGGATGTGGAATATTCGACCCTGTGTGTGTTTATACGCTGCAAGCTTTTTTTCCAGGCTTTAATCTACATACAGTACATTAATATGCATTATGAAAAAGGCTTTCCAGATTGAGCAGTAGCAATATTAAAATCAGGACATTTTAAGATCCTGATCATGAATATGACAAGTCTAATGATAATTAGCATAATAAGAAGCACTAAGTCGATGTTAATTGGCTCGAATCGTTATTTCTCAGGCTGGACAATTGATTAATTGTAGCTCTCTGTTTCTGTCCTGTTAAATGCATTGTCTTTAGCTCTCCATCAAACACTGAGAGAGATTAGTAGAATGAGAGTTAGTATAAATGGCAAGGAACTCGGAATAAACAAGAGAGAAATGCATAGAATGGCAAAAGGATGAAAGGAAATGATTAATTATAATTGACTTAGAATGCGAAATTCACTATTTAGTTCTTTTTTTTTTTTAAAGACATTCAGATGAGGTTAAAGTGAGAGTGTACTTATTATGACCTCATATAAGTAGAGCCCCTCCCCCAACCCGTTGCTCAGCTCTGCTGTTCTCAGGCATGGGCGGGGCTTGACAGTTGCATATTTGCATAGAGACCGAAACAGCAAGTGTGAAGCAGGAGAGAAACCGTGTGAAAAAAATGCATTATATAAGTAAATTATGGGACCTTTTAAAGAAAACATTTAGTTCAAGCGATCCTGAGTAGAAAATGGACAAATGACAAATAATTCAAGCAAGTGATTAGGTATTATATGGAGGTATATTTAGTTCCTACAAAGTTGCTTATGCCTTATATTTTGTCACACATCCTCTTGATGCATGGCATTCCCAGTATGGTGAGCACTGCTCTAGTTTGTGTTGAATTCGTGACATGTATGGTTCAGTCTATATCCTTATTTCTTATTGATGAGAAACAGTTTCCTGTTTTTACTTTATATTAGGTATACTTGCGCAGTCCGTGTGTTTGTTTGCTTTACGTGGGTCTGTGTGGATTATTAAATTAAAATTATTAAAAATATGACTTGCATCAAATTTGCCTTTCTCTCTCTCTCTCTATCTCTCAGTATCCCTGCAGGACATCACTATGAGGAAAGCGTTTCGCAGCTCCACCATTCAGGACCAGCAGCTATTTGATCGTGAGTCTCTGCCCATCCCCATGCAGGAGACCTTCGACCTCTGTGAACAGCCTCCACCTCTTAACATTCTCTCACCCTACAGGTCAGTATTTTAGCATCCTGGTCTCTAACCGGTTTGGCTGTTTTATAAAGCATCATTTTACATTTTATGTGAACTAAAATTGTTTCATTCCCTGAAACACCAATAAAGCAGAGAGAAAAGACTTTTTTTTGTGTGTAAAGGACGTATACATATTTTTAAGCAATGCTGATATTTTAATAGGATGACATTTAAAGACAGTCTTGTCTTACAAATTGAATTTTCAGAGAACCTGTCTTTTGTTTATTTTATTTATTAATTTCTCTTTTGAAACGTTGCATTTCCTCTATAATCCTACAGGTGGTGCTCTCTAAACTATTCACACATTGGCAGGCATCGCAGAATTCTGTGGGAAAATTTAGTATTGAATTGGGATATTTATGTATAAAATCATGATACTTATAGAATCGCGAGACAAATCAAATCGGCACTTGGGTATCATGGCGGTATCGTATCGGGTGGCCTCTGGTGATTCCAATCACTAATATATTATATGGCATTGGGTTTTGTGCACTGTTATTTTGGGAGTCGCATTCAAATAAGCATGTAAATCAAGAGCAGATGAACTATTGTAGCCTTTTTCACTATCCTGTGCTAGTGTTAGGAGTTCAGCGATATCATTCTCTCATCCGTCTACACCCGAGAAATGTGCTGAAATATGTCAATTAGAAGGAGCAACCAAAATGTCTAATGTTTGTAGGAGTTTTAATATACTGCCTAAAGTGCCAGATATTTTTTGGCGTTCAGTTGTCACATATATTACGTTACCAAGGCAGCACATTTACTCCTAGCCCTTAATGAGACAAACACCCACATAAACAGGACATGCACACATGGACACAGATCCTTGCAGCATTCCAATGTCTCTCTGGGTCTGTTAATGCAAATGAGATGGCATATTTGCTGGACTTGAAAAGCAATCCCTTCCAGAGCAGAGTAAAGCCACGCTGCGCCACCTGCCTCCAGAACAAGGGATTCCTACAGTGTGTTCCGTCTGAGAGTGAACCATTTGCTAATAATGAACACAAGCCCAGAACACCAAGGTGGTTTGGTTGACGTGCCAGAGCGGAGAGTCCAAAAAATGCCCAGAGCATGATTTGCTGAAAATTAACCAATGGATAAAATGTTCCGGTTGTAAACGGGTGGATGTTGCCCACTTTAATAGCCCCATAGGTCAGTAACTGTTGATTGCACTGTCCCCTGGATGTGGTTTACTTTTTTTTTTTTTTTTTACTGTTGGCCGCTACTCAACATGGAGACCCAGCGAGTTGCGAGATGGGAGAGACCCATAACCAGTTGGCTATCCTGACATCTGAAGTGGACCTGACCTTCACCTTCTCATCTTATTTTCTGATTCGAAAACCTGCTGTTTCATGCACTTGGTATTCAACACTGGTCAGCTTGTGTCCATAAATCTAAAAGACGCATATTCTCACATTCAAGTAACCCCTTATTTCTTCACTTGTGTTATGTAAGGTGAGTGATTGCTTTTGGTTGGTCTAGTAAGCTTAAAGTGTTTGCACTTCTTAAAGCATGGTGTTTGTCTGGCTCCTGTGTGGAAATCGCAACAGCAGTAGGTGCCTAGCCCGACTGAGCTCCTCCTAATCTTGCATGGGGAAACTCTTCAACTAAAAGCCAATCGTATGTAGGATAATTTGATTCAGAGACCATGCAGTTTGGCATGAGATTCACTTGCGTGCCATCAGTCAGGAAACTGCACATGACCACGCACTACCCATATGCAAGACGTTCCCTGCCTGACTTGGAGGTTGACAGCAGCAACCCGAGTAGTAAAATTGGGAATGCTGCACCTGTTAGCCTGTCAGCTAAATTAAAAAGCCTTCATGTTCCTTCCATGCTCTGTGTTACAACCCCAAAATGAGCTGAGGGTGACTTAGTAACAGGTGGTTTACAAATGTAAAAAGGAAATACCTAGCAAGGCTGATTCCTTGTAAAAGGAATCCTGGCCACAAGATAGAGGGGGTACACTCTGGATGGAATATAAACCCATCATACTACACAAGCATACACACCAAATCATACACGACAGGGCAATTTGAAAACTCCTCAAATTGAAAAAGCCTTTGAAATGTTGGTGGAAATCGGAAAACCCAGAGGAAACCCACAAAACACATGGAGAACATACACTCTTCACACTTACTCACAAACAAGATTCAAACCCCCAACCTGGGACAGGCAGTGCTAAACACTAAGCCAACGTGCTTCCCTGAATACCCGTTATAATTTTCCAAAATGAGTTTGCATGTATCCCCTGCCCTTAGAGGTGTTCTTCATGGGGACATTCTTCAAGTTTGTTTACAACAAGGCTCGAATGTATGTGTAAGAACCTTGTTGTCAACATCCTCCAAGGAAACGCAGCATGGGGCCACTGAACTATACTAATGGGCCTTTGCAATTGGTGTTGTAGCCTGTCTTGAGGAATTGGTGGTACAGCTGATTTGGAACACTTGTGGCAAGATGCAATGTTGGTGACCAGCTGCTTGCGTGTATTGCAGAGCACCATGAAGAGGCTCATAGCTCTTTGGCTAAACGAAGTGCGTGTGCAGGCATGCTTGAACATAAGTCAAGAGGCTTAATGTTCCTTTAAATACCATCCTACAAGAAGTACAAGGAGTATAGAGTTGTAGAGTTGCAACTGCCCACCACTGGCTATATCGTCTATCCGTTATCTACAGTATATTGCTTATCCTGTTCAGGATTGCAGGAGGTCTGGAGCCTATCCAAGGGAACCT
>JAOTQY010000023.1:4137395-4157099 GCA_026413445.1 Dolichallabes microphthalmus | reverse complement strand
TGGCAGTCGTGTAAGCATTTCACTGCATATCTTACTGTGTATGACTGTGTATGTGACAAATAAAATTTGAATTTGATTTGAAATTTTGTATTAGAATCAGGTCCCGGCTTAGGGATGACCACTCCGATACCTGCACCTTGTTGTCTTTAATCAAGTTTTTATTTTTTACAACTTTGGTGGTATGCTTAATCTTGGGATTTACTTTTCTGTCTATCGTCATGAACGTTTGCATCATAATGACGTATATTTTCTAATGTGCACCAAAACAACCCAACAACATGCCACTGTGCTGCATGATGCTGATGAAAGCAGAAATAAACCTCTTCATCGTTGATAGGGAATGTACTGTAAATTTTAAAACTAAGAGATTTGAAAAAAAGTATTTGAAAAAAAAAGTCAACAAGCAAGGCAGGCACCTGCTTGGTGCCCCAGGCCAGTAGGGGGCTCTGAGGGCCATTAAACACATGTATTATTTATAAGATAATGGTGATGAATGCTGGTTGCTGATGCCCCTTTCACATGTTTTATCAACAGATTCTAGGATGAGGAGTTTAAAAATCAACATTGAACAAGAGAGGTGACATGAATGAAAGCTGAATTCTGTTCATTTCAGTTAACTAAATAAATAATCAATATTTACCACAGAAAAGCAGCTCAGATTGCCAAACAGACTCTGAGCATGTCAGTGTACTGTATGTTACACACTACTCGGATCAACCATAACATTATGACCACCTGTCTAATATTCAGTAGGTCCCTCCCTTTGCTACCATAACAATCATGCAGTGTGTGTTCCGACCCCTTTCTATCACAACCAGCATTAATCCTTTTATAAGTTCGATCTACACCAGTGCTTCCATTAGATTGGACTACATGGACCAGTCTTCACTCCCCTTGTGCACCAGTGAGCCTTGACCACCCACGACGCTATCTCCGGTTGACCAGTTTCTTTCACTGGGTCACTTTTGGTATGCCCTGACCACTGCAGACCATAAACATCCTACAAGAGCTGCAGTTTTGGAGTTGCTCTGATCCAGTCCTCTGTAGCCATCACAATTAGGCCCTTTTCAAAGTCACTCAAATCCTTACGTTTACCCATTTTCCTGCTTCCAACACATCAACTTCGGGGAAAAAGGCTCACTTGCTGCCTAATATATCCCACCCAATTCCAGCCATCACTGTAATAAGATATTGAAATTGTAGCTATGAGAAGGGCCAAATCGTAATGGCTAGAGAACAGGCTCAGAGCAACTCCAAAACTGCAGCTCTTGTGGGATGTTCCCAGGCTGCAGTGGTCAGGACATACCAGAAGTGATCCAAGGAAGGAAAACCTGTGAACTGGAGACAGGGTTGTGGGTGGCCAAGACTCACCGGGGAGTAAAGGCTGGTCTGTGTAGTCTGATCCAATAGACGCACTGGTGTAGATCGAAATGATGAAAAGGTTAATGCTGGTTGTGATAGAAAGGTGTCCGAACACAGTGCATCACTGTTATGGTGGCAAAAGTGGGGACCTGTTGAATATTAGACAGGTGGTCATAATTTTATGGTTGTAAAGTGTGTAGTGTGTCACTGTAGACTTTGCATTGTTATTTTGCCAGAAACATATTTTGTAATTAAAAGTGAATGTTGTGAGTTATTATCCCCTCTGCGATGTCAGATTCTATGTAGCATTCTAGGAAGAATGTATTTTTTTTCCTTCTTAGCCGACAAAGTTGACACATTTGACTAATATTTATGGAATTTGTCAATAGTTTTTCTTGCACATTATGGAGACAAAAGATGCATTGTGTTAGTGTGTGCAATTTGCCAAAACGTACAGTAACTGCAGAAACACGTTTAATTCACTTTCTTTTCCATATAAAAAACACTCAGCTTTGCAAAAATCAGATCATACACTGTAGATCACAGAAGTCACATGGCTGTACAATACTGCTTTGGCATTTAAAATCTTCACATAAAGTGCTGTTTTTTTTGTTGTTGTGTATTTACTTGAAATAGTTCAGATACATTCTTAATGAGTTTTTTTCTCTCTCCTTTTTTCTTTTTGGCTTTGTCAACAAAGTCTGTTGTTCACAGCATGGAGCACTGAGAGCGACTCACTCATGGCTGGCTCGAGTCTTAAAGTGCAATTGCGGGACTGACTACTACTCAGAGTCTGATGCAGTCTTTAGGGGTCTCGGTTCTAGACCTCGCTCGGTGACCTGGAGCGGTGAGACACGTCGGTGCGCGCGCTGCCGCAGAACAGCACGTAGAGCGAGCGCTGGATCTCGGTGTTGCGGTACGCGTAGATGATCGGGTTGATCATGGAGTTGTAGGTGGCCGGAAGTAGCGTGGCGTACGTGTAGACGGCCGGGTCCTCGCGCTCGCCCACCAGGCAGTAGATGGCGAAGGGGAGCCAGCTCGCGCCGAACGTGCCCAGCACGATGGCGAGCGTGGAGACGCCTTTCTTGGTGGCGGCGTAGTGCGACGGCGCGAGGAAGTGCCGCTGGAGCGCGATCTGGTGCGCGTGGCGGCACACGATCTTGCAGATCTTGCAGTAGAGCCCGAGCATGAGCACGAAAATGGTGAAGAAGGCCACGGCGAGCAGCGCCACGTTGGTGCGCGTGAGCGGCGGCACGACGCTGCAGGAGGACGCGTCGCGCACGCAGTTCCAGCCGAGCACGGGCAGCGCGCCGAGACCCAGCGACGCGCCCCACGCACCCAGCAGCATCAGGTGCACGCAGTGCAGCGTTCTCTCCGACAGGTACGTGAGCGCGTTGTACAGGGAGAAGTAGCGGTCCACGGTGATGACGAGCAGGCTGCTGATCGACGCCGTGAACGAGGCCACGAGGAAGCCGACCGTGATCAGGCTGACCGTCTCGGACGAGATCAAGTACTGGAACGCAAAGTTCAAGATGAGTCCGACTCCCGCGAGCAGGTCGGCCGTGGCGAGGCTGCCGATCAGGACGAACATCGGGGCGCGCAGCGTCGGCGTGTAGAAGATGATCGCCACCACGATGGCGTTCTCACACGCGATCACGGTGCCGGACAGGCACAGCATAATGTCCCACGGGTTTATCGGAAAGTCGAGGAGCAAGGACGATGATGAGGATGAGGAGGAGGAGGAGGAGAGCGCCAGGCTGCTGTTCCCGCTGAAGACTCCGGCTTCCAGCCACGAGGCCATGGGGAATCCCGCCACACTCTCGTTTCCCGCCGCGCTCTCATTCATCTCTACGGCGAGCCTGAGGACAGACCAAGAATATGACTAAAGTCAGAAGGACCAAAACTTTCAGTGCAACACATGGAAACGTGTTGAACTGATGAAGCTTAATGTTATACAGCTGTTAAAACTTTTACACACATGCAAAAAAAAAAAAAGTAAAAAAGTAAAAAAGTTGATGGACCCGACAGCACCATGGATCATCCAAAAAAAAAAAAAAAACAATAATAAAAAAAAAACTTGTTTCATTTCAGCACGATGGACAGACAGGCGCGGTGTCCGCTGATGAACCACGGCGCTGTCCATGGTGCTGAAATGCAACAGGAATGAAAATTCCGAACCTCAATGAACAGTTTTAAAAAACGCACCTTTCTGTTCACATCCAGGAGATATCTCAGATCTGAGTCCTCCGTGTGGAAGTCTCTGTAGAAGCTTCTGCTCTTGGGGGAAACGGAGGCTCTCCGTGAACATGAAGGTTTGATGCGAAGCATTGACCATACACACCCGAAGACCGCACGAGCGCAGTGTGTTTGTGGAAACCGTGTAGACCGCTAAAAACACCAATGACGTCAAGACCCCACCCAACCCCCACTGCTCTCTCTCTCTCTCTCTAGCTCATACACACACAGAGATGCACACAAGATACATAGTCTCTTCTCAAAAACACACACACACCATCACTCCTTCTCATCCTCTCTCACATTTTCTCACCCTCCTTCCCTTTCTTTCTCTCTCACACACCTTCTCTCACTCATTCCCTCTCATACTCGCTCTCTCTCTCTCTCTCACACACACACCACTCAGTCTATCTCTCTCACCCACACCTCTCTTTCTTTTTCGGTCTTCCTCTCTCTCACACACCTCTCTCTTTCTCTGTCTTCCTCTCTTTCTCACACACATTTTCTCAGGAAGCACTTGCATATCAAAAAATGAGCCATGTTATTTGTCTTCAACCTCAGAACCACAATATCATACTATTACGAATGTTGCAACACCTAAGACACACCTAAACATAAATAAACAAATCAAACAACCGGTTTCCTAGATCACTTTCTAGCACATATTGGCTGTAGATGAATGTTAATTAGTAGCATGTGAGTCAACTGAGCGAGCTGTGTGTGTGTAAGTAATGTGACCCGTTCATTGAAAGAGATAACAAAAACAACACTTTTTTTTCAGCACTCCATACGGTTCTAAGGGAATCACACACACACACACACACTCTCTCTCTCTCTCATGTACATTTTAATGTTTTGCTTGTTCCCAACATAACAAATCCCAAAGGCAAGGACTGTACAATATGAATGGATCACCTGTTACAGAAACAGACTGTTCTCTATACTAGCACTGGACAATCACAGTAATGCAAAGAAACATGATTTGGACTGTTTTTTTTCTTCTTACCCTTTTATCCATAAAAGACTGGTCAGAGCACAGCCTCTGTTTTTAATTGGTTATTCACATGTAACACCAGACCGTGCTGATCGCAGCAGTGTGATAAGCCTACTTAACTGATGAACGTCTTATATTACAGACCAGATAAACAGCTTATTACATAAGATGACACACAGATTGCTTTTGTGTGTGTATGTGGTATTTTACCTCTTCAGGGATCAGAAGAACAGATATGTTCTTGTAATGTACATACAAGAGATTATGTTCATAATGTTCATATTATGAGAGTATAATAATTACACTGATTACATGATACACTTCTGTGTTTAATAAAATGTTAAAATACGAAATGCAAAAAAACTACGATTTTCTGAAGATTTTTGTTCCGAGTTATAGATTCAAATAATGTTAGGGTTTCTCAGTACAAAGATGCAGATCTAAATACTGCTGCCAATGGCATGGTCCTGTCTACAGAGCAAAATAGCTGTTTTCTTTAACACTGAATGCTGTGTAGGTGTGATAGCTGAGCACTCTGCCGTGCTTTTCTCTACAGCTCTCTTTACCCTTGGCTGTAAAATGTTGGAGCAATTATTTGGTCAGGTAATTCACAAGGCATTGGCAAGAGATGACATTCAAGCAGAATTTAAAAGCATGCAGTGATTTATTTTTTTTTATTATAGGCAGTGCAAGTTTAAATAGCTGATATTTATTAAGGTCCATTATGGCTTTTGTCTGTGATGTTGACCACACTTATTGTGAGTCTTGCTAAATAGCATTAGTTTGATGTTACTAACAATCATGAGTAATGACAGTGAATAATGATTCAATTAAACAACAATATGCAAATGCTGTTACACTACACCACTTTGACTATATTCTGCAATGTTTTGCTACTTGCACTTTTCTGAGACAGCACATTTTTTCCCCCTATCCAGTATGTTTTATACTCTCACTGGCTACCTCATGTCGTGCACCTGTTCAACTGCTCGTCAACGCAAATATCTAATCAGTCAATCACATGGAAGCAACTCAATGCGTTTAGACACTAGACATGGTCAAGATGATCTGCTGGAGTTCAAACCAAGCATCAGAATGAGGAAGAAAGGTGAGTTAAGTGGACTTGAACGTTCCATGGTTGTTGGTGCAAGATAGGCTAGTCTGATTATTTCTGAAACTGCTGATCTAATGGGATTTTTGCACAATCACCTCTTTAGGATTTACAGAGAATGATCTGGAAAAACAAGAAAAAAAATCCAGTTGTCTGAGCCTTGTTGATGCCAGGGGTCAGAGGAGAATGACCAGACTGGTTTGAGCTGATCGAAAGACAAGAATAACTTATAATTAGAATAATAATAATTCGAAGTATGCCAAACGTGAATGTTGTCTGGTCTAATAAGTCTTGATTTTTGCTGCCGTATTCAGATGGTAGGGTCAGAATTTGGCATAAATATTATGAAGGCATGGATTCATCCTGCCTTGCATCAATGGTTCTGGCTGCTGCCGGTGGTGTAATAGTGTGGGGGGAGATTTGCTTGGCACACTTTGGGCCCCTACAAGTTGAGCATCATTTAAATGCCATGCCTACCTGAGTATTATTGCTGACCATGTCCATCCTTTTATGACCACAAGATAACGTGCCAGGTCACCAAATTTAAATCATCTCAGACTGGTTTCAAGAACATAATAAGTTCACTGAACTCAAGTGGCCTCCACAGTCACCAGATCTCCATTCAATAGAGCACCTGTGGGATGTGGTTGAACAGGAGATTCACATCATGGATGTGCAGCTGACAAATCTGCAGCTACTGTGTGATGCTATCATGTCAATATGAACCAAAATCTCTAAGGAATGTTTCCAGTACCATTCCAGTTGAATCTATGCCATGAAGAATTAAGGTAGTTCTGAAGGCAAAGTGGATCTACCAGTACTAGTCAGGTGTGACTAATAAAGTGTCCAGTGAGTGTATAGGTTAGTTTCCTATATTTAAACCCTCCGGGATGACCTTATTTGGTGGTTATCCACAAGGGACTACCTACAGGTAATTAGTGAGGGCACAAATACTAAGAGCAGTCGTGATAAAGCTTTTGAATCAGAGGAAGCGGGGAAAAGGCAGCAAAGTCATTCATGGACAAGGACATTCACTCAAAGAAAACGGTCTGCTTTTCCAACTAAGAACCAGAGATGTGTTTGATGTATGCATTCCTGAGACTACTTCACAGCCACAGCAGATGAGTTGACCTCATTGAGGGCAGTCATGGATGGGGCCATCTGAGAAGATTCTGTGTAAGTGTAAGATAAAGAGTGCTGTCTTGGTGGTTGAGATACAGTAAGTGTCTGAAGAGGTATCAGAACTGGTTAGTTGTTAACCCATTAATGACAAGCCTTCAGTTTCAACAAGACTATGTGGATGACCAAATGTAGTTGCTGTCCCCACTTCTATCAACCCTAACAGACACCACTACCACAAATGATGGCCTGAATGAATTTGATTTGCAAGTATATTAAAATAAAATAAACACTGGGGCGTTGGGTGGCAATCGCTGGATCACCTCACTGTTTTAGGAAGCATCCTCTCAGAGTTTACCATGATACTGAGCATGGGTGGATATGTTTCTTCCTGGGCATCTATCAAGTTGTTGTTGTTTAAAAGTAGCAAATACCTTGTTCCCTGCATATGTCCTTGAAACAACGGCTTTATGAGCCATACCTTTCTTTCTACTCAAAATCAATGTGTGCAATGTGTATAGCCCATGAATGCAATTATGATTGGGCAAAATATTAAAGGTTGTAAAAGTTTAAAGGGAAATTGTGGTAGAAATGGTTTTAGAATAAAAATGCAAATTTCTTTTCTTTAAAAGCTCTGACACAAAGCCTTGCTACCTGTCGTGCAAACTGTATCTCTGTGTATCCTGGCAACCAGATGAGCTTCATGCACTTAAGCCAGGGAGCAGGGTGCAAAAAACAAAAACAAACAAAACAAAAAAAAGTGTGATCTGAGTAAACAGCAGATGAGCAGAGAGAGACAGAGAGAGAGTAAAACATGAAATTGTAGAACAAGATCAAGTGGGTGGATGGGTGTGGGTGAAAGAGAAAGAAAGATGTATCTGAGTACTGAAATATTGCATATGTGCATATAATAAAATACACACTCATCAGCCATTTGATTAAAAGCATTAAAGTAGAAATTGAGGTGAATAGAATTATTTTCTGTCAAGGAGTGTGGGGGTAGGAGCATGTCAGGGGTGACTGGGTCAGAGCATTCTCAAAACTGCAGGACTTTCAGTTTCTGGTATGTAGTGGTTAGTACCTACTAAAAGTGGTCCAAGGAAGGACGACCAGTGAACCAGTGACACAATGTGAGTCCAAGACACAATGATGCACATGGGGAGTGAAGGCCAGGCCGCTTCCAGGAATGATTTGAAGAACATAACAAAAAGTTGACACATCCATCAAGTTCCCCTGATTTCAGACCGATCAAGCATGAGTGTGATGCACTGGACAAACAATTCTGACCCAGGAAGGTTCCACTTTGCAACTTAGAAGTGATATCCTGCTGAAAGAGACCACTGCTATCAGGGAATAATGTTTCCATGAAAGAGTGTCATTACTCACTCATCATCTAAACCGTTTAATCCTGTATACAGGGTCGCAGGGGCCTGGAGCGTATCCCAGGAGACCTAGGGCACGAGGCAGGGTACACCCTGGACAGCGTTGCCAATCCATCATAGGGCACACCCACACAAACTCATTCGCACACTATGGTAAATTTTTGAGTGGAACGCCAATTAACCTAATCTGCATGTCTTTGGACTGTGGGAGCAAACTGGAGTACCGTGAGGGAACCCACCAAGCACGAGGAGAACATTCAAACTCGCATAGACGGGAATCGAACCTGGACCCTGGAGATGAAAGGAGACCATGATAACCACTATGCCACCATGCTGCCAGTGTACCTGATCTGCAGGAATGTTTAGGAAGGTGGTATGTGTCACAGTAACATCCACATGAATAGCAGGACCCAAGGTTTACTAGCAGAATCTTGTCCAGAGCATCACATTACCTATGCTGGCTTGCCATTCCTCCCAAAATGCATCCTGGTGCTACGTCTTCCATAAGTAAGCAATACATGCACAACCAGCCCTTTGATTCATCACACCAATCCACCTTCTTCTATTTCTCTGTGGTCCAGTTTTAATGTTCCCCTGCCAATTGTAGGCATGTTTGGCAGTGGACAGTGGAAACCTTTCAGTCAGAGCAAGAAATAACCTTTGCAGGATCTTGTGCTACAGTAGCTCTTCTGTGCGATCGGACTAGCGGGCTGGCCTTCACTTCCCTTGTTGATCGGTGTGTCTTGGAATGGTTTGAGGAACATGTCAAAAAGTTCAAGTTGACACATCCTTCAAGTTCCCCTAATCTCAGACTGAACAAGCATACGTGGGAGTGGCCTGGACAAGCAATTCTGACCCAGGAAGGTTCCACTTTGCAATTTACAGTACTTGCTACTGATGGTTTGGTGCCAGATACTACAGCATACCTGCAGAGGTCTAGTAGAGTCCATCCTTCATGGGTCAGAGCTGTTTTGGTGGCGCAAGCGGGACTATATTAGGCCACAAAAGCAAAACCTTTTGATGACAATGGGTGAAGGAAGGAAGAGGAAGTGCATCAATCTATACAGTATATGCATAGGTTGTCCTTACTCTGCATGAACACACGGATGCAGATGACTTGACAGATCTTTGAACTGAGTATCACCCCACAAGAGGATGAAAGAATGAATGAAGAAAAGAATGAATGAACAAACAAAGACTGAAGTGGATAAAATTGGTAAGGTCAGATACAACACAACAGCAGTGTGAATAAAACCAAAATGAATGTAGCAATAACATGATACAAAATAGCCAGAGGTGCATAAAAGCAAAGGAAAGGGAAGGAAGAAAAAAATATATATGACAAAGAATAGATGATGGCTTTGTAAAAAAAAAAAAAAAGATGATGTCATATAAAAAAAAAAATTTCTAATTGCCTATCAGCCATGTTAATTCATACAGGAACCATAGATAATAAAAAAAATGTGAACCTTTATGTCCGTGTGTCTTTTTTATCGTCCAGACAGAGTCGCAACCTGTATCAACCTGTGCTTTTAAAGATGTTAACATGTGTCATGTTGTGTAGCGCGAGATGCTGTTCTTCTTACCATGGTCGTAACAATTCGAGCTACTGTAAGCCTTCCTGTCAGAACCAGTCTAGCCATTCTCTTCTCAACTCTCTCTCTCGGTCATAAATCCTCCAAAGTGCTGCTTTTTTTTCTTCCTCCCTCACTATTCTGAGTCAACTCAAGAACCTGTTGTGAGTGTAAATGCCATGAGATCAGCCCATTCTGAAATACTTACACCAGCCTGCCTGGTATCAACAAGCACATGACGGGGAATAAAAAATTCCCATGATCTGAGCGTTTAGGCGTAGAGACGTTCTTAAGAATTGATCCGTGAAGGTACCTTCAGGTATGAAGAAAAATTACACCAAGAAAATAATGTAAGAAACTAGAGTGTCAAGGTTCATCTGCTTCACCACAAAACCCTTCGATCTAATATAAAGCTTTCAAATATGGATGTGATAGTCTGGTGTCCAAATACTTTAGTCTGCACAGTGAACAGTACTCTCTAAGTAAATTATAATCATATGTCAGGACCAAAGGGGTCATTATTTTTTTGTTTTCTTCCATATGAAGGGGTGTCTTATCATGTCATGTCATCCATCGCTCTTATTCCTGTTGCGGTTCCATTAAAACATGAATTTTTTTGCATGAATAATAAATCAAAGACAATTACTTTTGTGAAAGTATTAGATTTTTATCAAATATTACATTACTATTATGTTTCTAACAGGTGCATATGAGATGAGCTCCAAGCAGTTGGTCGTGTGTGTGCATGCGTGCATGTGTGCCTGAGTTGGTATGAGCGCGCGTGCATGTGTCCACCTGTGTATTTCTGTGAGATTGCCATGTCATTTGTAAAACCGAGCCATGTGACCCTGCCGTGCTGCCGTTTCTAAGGCTTGTCCTTCTTCCCTGGAGTCACGAGGCTCACTGGCAAAAGAGACTGTGTGTGAGAGAGAGACAAAGGAGAGCCAATGGATCGACCAGAATGAATGAAGGCCATGCACAATTAGATCCAGAAACAAAGTCGAACCTGCATCCAGACAACAGTTTAATCTAATGTTATACACGTACACATTAAACACGATCAAGACATAAATAAATCATTAAACTCAATTAAAAAGACAACAACAAAAAAAAGTATAAAAAGCACTAAGACGGACATTAGCAGGCCAGCTTGTACAATCAGTGAAATCAATACTTGTATAAAAGCAAGGAATATACACAGTGTTAACATACTGGAAATAAAACGTAAAGAATAAGTGGGAATGTCCAGTCGATGTGGTGAAACTGCAAATAAATAAAAAGAAATGCAACCTATCACATTCTTGCATACTCAAATCTGGTCTCCGAGCATAATTTCCTCACTGTCTTGGTGCGAAGGATCAAACAAGTCCAGAGAATCAGAAAGAAGCCGATGAATTGTGTGATTTTTTTTACTTACTCATAAGGAAGGTCATCTTAAGATTTCTCTCTCTCTCTCTCTCTCTCTCTAACCAGACCTTCTAATGTTCCGTCGTTGGAACGTCTTCTTTCAGACTTTTCTGAATACCTTCATAAGCGACAGAACACATGACTGACGTGTCACATGTATCTGTTTTTCACATATCCGCGATAAATGATTACATCTTCTCGGCACAGAGGTTTGAACAAATAGCCGTGGCCCACGTTGACATGCGTGCGGAAAATGTTCTGGGTCTCCGGGTCGACCCGCGGGGCAGACACCTCGTAAATGCTGTTGGCGCCGAACGACGACACCGGAGCCCTGAAAGAGAAAGACGAGTCAGTTTACTTTGAGGTCGTTCGCATAGCACTTTCAGCAAGAGATACTGTCGCAAATAAACAAGGCCTGAGACTCGCTGAGGAAGAAAACTTCACTATGGTGAATATTGAGATTATAAATAAGGTGCTGAAAAGTCCAGTCAGATATTACTGAGTGTGGGGAAAGTATAAGTAGATAGTAAACAAGAGTCCTGGTATGTCTTTATAATTATAGCTGAGAAGAAATAAAATGCGTAACTGAAATTACTTTTAAATAAATCAGGAATAATTTGATTTCACAAGTGGATTCCAAAAGAGCTGATATTAAGCATAACAGCACTGGTTCATGTCACTGTTTGTACGCTTGACTTGTGTCTACATAAAATTCCAAACTGTTACTATACTTACAGTCCTACGAGGGGTATTCGAGTCAAACAAGGACTTTAATCTCACTTTATTTACAGACTGCCTACTTCACGTCTGATACTCTGGCCTCCCAGGAACTCCTTTAATGGCTCAAACATGTGGAAATGGCTTGGAGCAAGGACAGGAGTGAAGGGTGGGGGTGGGGGTGGCAATAACTTCCAGCCGAGTTCCTGTAACGTGCAAGTGGTGCACGATTGTTGAATGATTTTCGAGGACCAGGCGTTCCACTCGCTGAATGTTCACAGTGCGCTCGGAGCCCCCTCTGCCAGGTTCATCATTCACGGAAGTACTCTACATGAAGTTTTCTTCTAAATTGATAAAATGTCAATTTACATGGGCTGTCAGTCAGTCACCAAATATGCCTGAAATGTTACTCAATCTATAGGAATGTCTTGTTTATTAATCATGCCATCAGCACTACAGCACGTGATGTTCCTCAAATCGTACCTGATGCTTGAATAATTCTACACCGGACAAAAAATAAAACACCACATTCATACTGTATTATTTTTTCCCTAATAAACAGATAGGTTACTGAGCGGCGTAATCACTACACAGGTGTTCAGTATTATTCAGGACAAATAAAAGGCCACTACAAAATGTACTGTTTTGTCCAGCGGTTTTGTGGCACTGTTCCACCGGCTTGCTTCCTGCCAGGAATATCAACTAGAGCAGCTGCCTGAGTAATGAATGATAATCTGTCTACCATAAACCACCTCTAAAGCTTTTTAAAGCTGGCAGTACAACCAACTGGCCTTGCATGTGTTCGCATGCCATCCCAGGACCCCCAGAACAGCCTACGTCAGCTACGGAGACCTTCGGAGAGCAGAGACCCTCAGGGAAGGTCATCCACATGTCTTAACATCGCTCTGGTTGACATGTGACTCAACGGATTTTCTGACGAAATAAACTGGAAAAAAGCACGCATTGTGAAGGTCTCAACAAGATGAATATAAGGGTGAGTCAAAAATTACCCGCACTTTGGCTGTAGTAAACTTCATTTTAGTTAACATAAAAAAAAAAAAAAAAGACAAATATAATATTTTTAAACATAATCTCGTTGCTTTTCAAGGCATTTTGTCCATCTGTCTACAAGCTTTTTCAGATGTGAATCTTGGCTGCTTTCAGGAGATCAAACAGGTGATGGAGCAAGGTTAAAGCATATGGAGGATGCTTTAACAGCGTTTAATCCGAAGTTTAGGCTTCAGCTCTTCACTGTAATGAGCACTGTTGATTGTTGAACCTTTTTTCCTGATACTGTTCCAATACTGAACCCCTGAGAATCCCAGGAAACTGTAAGCATCAACTTTCCAGCTGATGGTTGACTTTTGAATTTTGCTGATTTACCATCTGTCGTTTGAACTCCGCTGTTTATTCTCAGGCTCGTAGTGATGAAACCATGTCTCATGATTCTCCTTAAGAAATTAGGAGTTTTAACTTTAGAACTGGAGTACGGATCATTTATGATTCACCCTTGTATCAAGGATTAACATAAATTTATGTGCAAAGTTTGATGCCAACTGTTGAGAAAATGACTCGGTTTTGCCCTTTATTCTGTTGCCATTTCACAAAAGAATCGCCCCGCGTATCAAAAAAATTATCATCAAACTGTTTTGTTCTGGTCCAAACTCTATGATTACTGGGTAAAATGTAATTCGGCACCATCGGGGAATCAAAAGAAGGAACAATCAGGATCTTACACCCCAAAATCTTAAAGTACATCGGTTCCAAGTGACTGAATCGAGCTATAATAACACAATTTGTTTTCGTATGGGATTTGATGATAAAATAGTGGGTGAGCTGGTTAAGGTTTGACAACGTGTATAGAATCGAACACTATAACACTAGGGATGTACTCAGTTTCCATCAGGGTTAACAATCATGCGAGATTTTATTATGCAAGTGGTTTAGGTAAATGGATCATGATTACTCCACAAATATTTAATTGCGTAATAAAAAACATTGTTTTCCTTTTAATAAATTTTAACAATTAAGGTCTTTTTCTCATGAGAAACTTTTTATGTGCACTAACTAATCATATTTTCCATTTTTTCAGTGTAGGAAAGAAAAAAAAAAAAAGATTTATTGTTGATGAACAAATGGACAACAGTGTCAAATGTACTGTACATCGATTCCACCCACTGCTAGAAATCAGTCAAACACTGGTCAGAGCACAAGAGAGCAGCTCATGGTTTTTACAGCTGGTTTGATTTATTTCAAGTTAACGGAATGATTGAATTCAGGAAACATTTGGTGTCGATACCCGACACTGAACGTACCTGTTTGATCTGTTATTTTTCTCGACTCTTTTCTAAACGCCTAACTGCGGAGACTAGATTGTGAGCATCTCTGCACACTGGCACGACTCCATGCTAAGTATTTTAATCAACACAGTGCAGGGTACATTCCTACATGCCAGTGATGTCACACTAAAAGTCTTCTCCAACCAAATGAAGCACACGATTTAAAGTAAAGCAGGCAAGGTCATACAGAGTGAACTTTGCATTTCACAAATTCGTCACTGTCATGATAGAACATCAGTGGGAAAAATTCACACCCAAAATCCTAAAAAATAAATAAATAAATAAATAAATAAATTTCCCCACTTTTATCAAACAGTTTCCTAGGGTGGAAACTGACGTGTTATGTTTACAAACATGTGTTATCTAGTGATTTCAGAGGATATTCTTTTTAATATAACTTTACTGAAGCACACAGTTGTGAAACGGTGACTATATCTCAGTGCACGTGAGCAGGTCCTCGAAAAAAGCCTAACATACTGCCTTATAGTGTTCCACTGTTATGGATCAGACCTGTAATTACAGTACAGCACCTAAATGCATTTACTGTACAACATAGTTGCTTTGAGCAACTACAGAACGACTGTATAGGAGCACATGTAAGAAAGAGACCAAAACTAGCTAGACAACAAGTTGCTTGCTTGTTAATTGGCCGGTGTGCATGCTGTAACTTTTCAGTCACAAAAAATAGCCTTAAGAATATTAAAGTATGAATCTTTTTTTTTAATTAATCAATTTAAACAATTATAAAATAAAAGAATAATCTGTAAAGTTAGCAAAAGGTTTAAAATGCATTAAAGTGGACAATTAAATGCCTTAATAAACAACATTCTAGTTTATACAGTAGCAGAACAATTAATATGATGTTAAACGTAACTTTTAATTATTTAAATAAAATTTTTTTTAGCACAGTAATATGGATCCCCGCCCGCAACATAAGCTGCAATAGCTGACTTCTTAAAATTCCATGATGATACTTTACAGACTACTACTATTGTTATTGTAGTCTTCAGAAAAAGTTCTGCAGATCTTTTGCATCTTATTTGTGGCAGGTTTTGGCTTTCATTTTCAGTGCAGTCCTTGTACCTGACCAGTATCAGAAGAACGGCTTTGAGAAACAGGTACAGATGATCAGCCTGCTGATTATACTGGTGATGCTGAATGCTGAGTTGGTTGGAATGGATGAGAGGGGAAATAAGGTTGCTGCTGGGGTCGTTACATAAACAACCAATTTTTTTATTGTATCTTCAGGCACTTTTCAGCCTGTCATAGTAAAACATTTGCCACTTCAATTTAATCTACATAATTTATTTTGTTTAATTTTATATGAAGAAATGAGAGGTGGCTCAAGACTTTTGCACGGACAAAGGAAAGTCCTGTCCAGAAAGCTTATTTGGGTTCGGATGTATATCCAGGTCGTCACATCAAAGTTTCTAAATCGCGAGTGTCTCAAATAATTAAATTCTTTAATGACTAGAAATAACCTTAAGGTTTTTTTTTTAAATAACAAGTATCTGATGCTGAGTGTGTTTATGTGGGACTTACAGATTAATGACATTTTCCAGAAATTTTTTGTTGTCCATCAACTGCTCGCTCCTTTCCACCTTGTGCTGGTTTCTCCCAAGGAGAGAAAACCTGTAGGAACATCCCATACACACCCATCACATTACTGAATTATACGGTGTTCATCACACATACTGTATCACACACATAAACACACTGCACGGGTAATACGTTTTACGGACACAGAGGGAGTATAATAAAAGCTTACGTTATTAAGAACCTGACTAATTCTCCATAATGACCGTTTCGACGCTGAATATGAAGTATATGACTGAAGCAAACACTGTCAATTGTCATAATGGGGAATGGAGAGCTGTTTTAACAGCACACAGCGCACAGACGAGGTGCACATGGGAAGCCTTGCATACACGTGACACAAGACGGGGAGGAGAGGAGAGTAACATTAATCGGTGAGTAAGCGAAGTGATCTTTTCTGAGCACAGAAGCGTAGAAGGTGCTTCGTATTCGACATCACACAAGCCATGAGATTCTGTCCAGGTTGACTGGATTGCATCATACAGTTTTGCAGTTGTGTGTGTGTGTGTGTGCGTGTGTGTGTGTTCTGGGGTGCTTTTACTGCTCGCCACGCTTGTACGCAGTAGCCATTTGAGACGATTCCCAAATCAGTCTGGTCATGCTTGGAGAATTGCAGGTCACTACTGGTGTTCCTATTAGAGGCATTACTGTAACGAAATAATAATATAGTGATGTGTGTGTGTGTGTGTGTGTGTGTGTGAGAGAATATGAGAGAGCGAGAAAGTAGGAAAACGAATATGTAATTTTAGGTAACCTTAACAACTTACTAATATTCACTCTGAGACAGAGTGCTTCAAAAGTATTGGCGCCCTTTCATAAAATAAAACTAGTAATATCGTGACAGAGGGGGTGTGTGGTCAAGTGCCAATTTGTGAATGGAATGGAGGATGGATATGGGAGCATGTGTGTGGCAAGTGTTTGTCTGGAGGTGTGTGTGTGTGCGCCACCATAACGCTGAAACGCTCACTAGAAAAAGAAAAAAAAAGGAATAGAAATGAATAAAAAAAAAACTCAAACTTGCCTTCTGTTAAACTGACTTTACCATCAGTCACAATTTACACTCAAACAATATGTGAATTATATAATTTTTATGTCCCATTCAGAGCCTGAATTAGTACGGTAAAACAATGGGGACACCATTCTCTAATTCTGGTTTATAAATCTGTTAATCCACTGGTACACCAGTATCCTCCCCCTAATTCACTTACCTGTGATATATGCAGAGGTCCTCGTCCCGGGGCAAAGCGGACAGGTTCAACCCATAAGGCTCTCTTGCAGGCTGCTGCTGTTGCTCCTGAAGAGGAAAATGAAATAAGCGAACAGCAAAGTTTACTAAAGGTGAAGTTTAGTGCTGTTGTTATAAAGGAAATAAACTCGTAGACTGATGAAAATGTGTTCAGAATGAGCAGAGCTATATTAAATGAATAATGAATGCTGAACCATAATCAGATATTTTAAGAACATGTACTGTAAGACACATGCTATATTTTGTAAGAATTTCAACAGCATAAACGTTAAGTTCTGTCTCGTAGTATCAGTGTGCAGGGAAGTGACCATATGTACTCCATTACTGTACTTAAGGACTTATTTCACATATCTGTACTTGTTACTTTTACTCCTCTCAAACGTAGAGCCCTTTAAATCAGTGTTTCTCACCTCCAGAACACCTGATTTAACTAATCACGTTAATTAACAACTTTCTTCAATTAAAGTGGGTGTGATGGAGCCAGGAAAAACACTAAAACATACAGTACGGGACAGGGGGTCGACCAGGACTATGGTTAAGAACCACTGCTTGAAATAAATACTATCCAACAGCTGAAAAAACATGCATAGGATGTTATTGTTAAAATAATAATAATAATTAAAAACGAGTTTAAATATTTTACCAGTTCTGAATTTCTTCCTGTGACTCATGCTGAACTGATTACCACTATACGGGCTCTGCTTTTAGATCAAGAGCGCAAGCCAGCATATGATCCAAAATAAATATGTTTTTGTATAGACAAGAACAAAAAGATAAATGCACCCATTTGTAGTTCAGCGTAAAATGTTACACAAAAGAATATTTTTGTAAGAAGAAGAAGAATTTAAGTAGAAAAAGATTTAAATGGCATAATGGGGAAAACAAAATTCTTCAGCATAATGAGTAGAGGTATCCAAGATAAAATGATAAGTACTGGAAAATGGGACTATATCTAAAAGGAAAAACAAAAACAACAAGCAGATGTTTAGATTTTTTTGGTCTCATAATAAATGATGTGAAAAAAAATTATGTAAAATGTAAAAGTATTTGTAAAAAGTACAAACTATATCAGGTGTAATAATATAGTGGTTTACATGTGTATTACTCCATATCCTGACGCAACTGTTCAACTTTAATTTATTTATAAAATAATGTAGTCTTTCAACAACAACAATTATTTTTTTTTTTTTTTGCATTAAAGGGCATATATTATGCAAAATTCACATTTTATCCATTTTTAGACATTCAAACAGATCTCTAGTGTACGTAAATTGGACAGGATATAACTACAGAAGCCAGTTAGATTTCCCCCTATTGTGACCTCATATAAGAAGAGCCCCTCCGTCAGCTTGTTTCTCTGAAGGGGTGTGGCTCGGCAGTAGCTTATTTACATAAACAATGAAACAGTGAATTTGGAGATAGAGTAAAATTAAGGAAGTTTTAACTATAAGCAATGGATTATATCTATCAATATATATACTGTAGATACAATCTTTCACCTTGAGCTTTTAAACATACACACTTTGGGGGAGATCTGAAACCTGTGTTAGCCTGTTAAATAAACAGCAAATAATAACAAATAATTTTATTTTCAATCCATCTTAAGCATCCTCAAATCATAATGATGTTTTCGTTTCACATCAAAGTGAACCCCCCCCCCCTCCAAAAAAAAATTCAATGTTTCCAGACATCGTAAAATTATTTCATAAATCCAAACCTTTATGAGACAGGCAGTGAATATGTACTTGTGTGCTCACTCATTTTGAACTCGTCTGGTCGGGAAGTGAACAAATCAGAGCAATGCAGAGAAAACATACAATAATAGAGATAATATACAGCATGGAAAATATAGGACTGTATTTATGTCGGTAATGCCGAATAACTCATGTTTCTCTTATAACCATCAAAGCACCTGAGCAGCAGCGACTGTGGCACACACACTCCCCCTCTCCATGGAAACGACTCAGAGCGAGACAAAAAGCTTCTTTTAGAGGCAGATGGTAGCTGATGGTTTTACTGAATTTGCTCTGCATCAGCTCCAAACAGCCAGAGGTTCAGCTCATACACCATTAGTCTTTAATATTATATTATGTCTTGGACCTGTATGCGCGCGCACACACACACACACACACACATACAGTATGATGCATGTCCTGGGAACTAGTACAAACTAGTAAGAAGTGTGGATGCCTTCTCTTCAACACACTCAGCAAAATAATACAAAACCAAACGTGCCGTGACGAAATCTGAGGTTTTCATTGACCGAAGTGAAGTAAAGAGGTAGCGTCAAATCAAAGGGTTATGAAAATAATAATAATAAAAATTGTTATCATATAAACTTAGAAAACAAACAGCAGATAGAACCATTAATAAAATAAGAAATACTCAGACAGGGGAAATACATTGTAAAACGGAGCAAATTCAAGGGAGTTTCAAGAAGTTCTATAAATCTCTTTACTCACAACCTAAGAGTGATAATGATTGGCAAATAAATTCTTTTTTAAAATCATTAGAATTACCCACTGTAACAAGGGAACAAAACGAATTACTATTGGCTGAAATCACGATGGAAGAGTTGAAAATATCAATAACAAAATTAAAGGCAGGTAAATCTCCAGGAGC
>JAOTQY010000023.1:4117409-4128338 GCA_026413445.1 Dolichallabes microphthalmus | reverse complement strand
CATTCAGTTTGGAGTTCAGGAGATTGTCTTGACCAGGACCACACCCCTAAATGCATTGAAGCAACTGCCATGTGATTGGTTGATTAGACAATTGCATTAATGAGAAATTGAACAGGTGTTCCTAATAATCCTTTAGGTGAGTGTACAGTATAGCTTAGACATGACTTTTATTTTTTATTTTACCAGACAATTATGTGCGTCAGATGTCATATGTACTACACATACTATTAAAAAAAAATAAAAAATTTAAAGGGCAAATACCTTCATCATAAGGTACAGGAAGGTAGGACAACACACTGTCCGTCCACCAGTAAGTATAACTGTGTGAATAAAACAAGACACAATTAAATATGAGCGCATGAGCAATTCAAAGCCTGGATAATTTTTTTACAAAATGATTTCAATATTATAATATTATGACCACATAAACGGCAATATACTGTAAAGTGCAACAAGACAACTTCGCTATAATTTTGGAAATGTTCTGGATCGATGAAAAACAAGCAGGTCAGAGCATGTGTTAGAAAAACACCAACAGCATAACAAAGACACCAGTCTTTCCTTTAACTTGTCACCACTCTGTGAAACATCCTTCTGACCCTGAACAAAAAAAAATGGCTTTTATTCAATTTGTATAAATTTGCAGTAATCATGTCGACACACGGCATGTTACATGAGAAATAGGTTAAATTCTTTTTGATCCTTTTTTAGTCAGTAAAAGCTGACCTATATGTTGAAGCTTAATCGGTAAGGTACTGTACCCTGTGCACTTCACTATGCAGGCCAAGCACAACTTGGGTTTGGAGAAATGCTGTGAAAAACAGGTCAGTGTATTAAGCCTTACAATTCTATTGAAAGAATAATCAAATTACGTCCAAGTGTCGAAGTGTTCAGTCCGTGAGAACAAATCATGATGGCATTACAACTGTTTAGGTGGTAATCATGACATACAGTAATTTCACCCCTGTCAATCATAGTGAGACTATCCAATCGGTGAACTCATGCATGTTGAAGAAGGCGGATAGCGCTTTCTGTATGTCGTGGTACGGTGCTCGTCCTAGGTACCAGCATGAGCAGCTGGAGTCATGTGTCTCTGAGAATCTAGTATGGGTTAGACCTCACCTTCAAGAGCTGCTAGTAAAAATTTTATGATGATGCATAATTCTCACCCACACACACACACACACACCTGCGTCTCTCGTGGGGCAGAGCCATGGTATTGTTCTGGTGGAGGTAAAAGTCTGTAGGCAGCTCCCACAAGTGAGGCTTGGACTCTGAAGGCTGGTAAACCTGGAGGAAAAGGTTTATGGCATCCTGCCTGTCGGCATCTTGGAGACAGAAGGAAATTGTGTTCATGTGAGGAGCAGTGGAGAGGGGGAAAAAAACAGAAACACAGGAAAGTTATAAGAAGAGATGCTCATACAGTATGTTGAGAATTCGAACTTGAAAACATGAGTTTAAGGCTCCAGTAGCAGGTTTGTGCACAACTATGGATCAGTAACAGAGTCCATCTCTCTTGAACTTTATATCCTCGTCATTTCTCTGCACAGCCCCTTGCAGCGCTCAAGGCTGTAATTAGGAGTTAAATTAGGGTGTATGACAGCAAATAATTGGAAAAATCCCTCAAGGCAACTCCAGCATCTTTCATATTCAATAACGTTCAGATAATCATCAATGCTAAATACATGAACACGTGTGTATGTACATGCACAGCCACAGTCATGAACATGCACGCTATCTCCGGCACCAGTGCCGCTCAAACAATCGAGTCAACTGCACTGACGCAAGTGAACAGACATGTGTTTCTGTCCATACACCATATATCACATGCTAGGGGGATAAGGCAGTCAAGGTGCAGTGCACTCTGCTTGAGTGAGCTGCTTTGAAAAAAAATAAAATAAATACACCACCTCTCAAAGCAACAGTCATCCATCACTGCACATCACATTTTCTATGGTTCGCTTTGTATACAAGCTTATTAAAATGACATACACTGAACTGCATGACCAGTCATCGGTGCTGCTCGTTCAGTAAGACCCATTGATTTTCAAGCTGAATCATTCAGACTGAACGAGACTAGCACTGTCCTAACAAACAAAGCTCTTAACATAGAGATGTCTTATACTTAGCACAGTACTACTAGCTTAATAACAAAGATCTATTTTGGATATGAAGCACTTCATGAACTTGGCTCTCCTTTAACTCACTCGAACCCTCATGCAACGATTAAAGAAAGAGCATGTATGGGGACGTCTCAAAGTGAAGTAGTCCTGAACAAGTTAATAAGAAATTTACTAATGTGAAAATTGGACAATGCACAAGGATCGCAGGCATCAAGCAGGAAGTTGCCAGTAGAACTGGTCTTGATTCTTAATTTCATTTAAATTTCTGAATTCTGCGCAAGGCGCAATCAATTTTAAAAAGCCGATGGTGCGGTTGGTAGGTGGTGAGGCTAGTTGTGGACCACTATGTTCTTTCCCATGATTAGCTGTCCTCTGAAGTCATAGACACACTCGTCTCGACTATTCCCTATTGGTTGGTGCAATTGCAAAAATTTCACCTGGTTTAGGAGTCCTTTTTTTAACGCAGACACTTTTTTGCATCCAACTGATAACACACTTCTGAAAGGTTTATGGTGTGAGTAGGTTTGCAACCTAAAGGAGAACTGTACTGTAGTATACCCTTTGTCTGTAACGTGTGGGAGTAAAAGGGTGGCAACCAGTCTACAGTAAGTTAATGCAGCTTCTTGAAAAACCTCTGGAATGCTAATGAGATCAAGTGTAGAACATGCTTTGCGAAAACAGAGGTGCTAGGCCAATGGGGTCATGAAAATTGACTAGTAATTATGTCCTCAACGGACAAGTAACTTTGTGACATCAGTAAGGCCAGGATGGGTGATGTTTTCAACTGTAAGACTTTCCAGTCAACAACCCATACCCTCCATGGGAGCATTACAAATAACACTAATTCTAATTGTAGTGGTGCTGGGGCATTATTTTGGGTCCTGCCCATGAAATGGACCAGGACCCTGCTAGGGAAGCTGCGGGCAAGACTCTTCCTGCCTACTGCTTGCTCAAGGTGAGGTGGATCCTTTGTGGGCATTGGAACGGGGTATGGGAACTTCGGAGCTGTGGGTTTTATACCATCTGAATTCTACCACCAATTTCACCACTATTTCACAAGTGGCTAGAATGATATAGTCTTTCACAGACTTAGCAGAGTTATATGCTTGGTTTTGACCAACTTGTGTACAACTTGGGAGTCTTGCAGCATGGTTCAGTTAGACCTTACTCTAGCAGACTACACCGAGGAAAGAAACTTGACCACAAGTTTTATGGCTGGATTGATGCTTGGGATTTGGGTTCAGTTCACTGAGCAGACTCAAGAATCACCAGAATATGGTATGGCTGGGAAAACCACACCACTCAACTCTGAACATACTGTAGGACATACAGTAGCCACATGCCTACTAATCAGCTATATGAGAGGAATTTGACGACACTCCACCCTAATAAGAGATAAATTCGAGGAAGTACTCAGCCTTATGGGGATAACTAGAAGGTCAACTCAATGCTGTTGAGTACGATGACGTCCCACAGTAAATAAATGCTCAGAAAATAAGTAGAACAGATACTACAGTAACTAGCTTTGGAGAAGAGGTAACCTGAAGCTCCTAACATAGTCGCAAGATCCTAAGGCTATACATGTACGAGGAAAAAGAACTGCGTCATCCATTATTTTGCTACTTCTGGCTATTTTTCTAATTAGATACAACGCTAATTTCAATTTCAAAAGGACCCTGGAAATAAAATCTGCGCAGTCATAAAATAATCCTGCCTGAATGAGGTGACTCAGTGGCTAAAATAGTGAAGCCATATTCTGCACTCCTGAGGAGAGAAAAGCAAATAAGCTTGAGTGTGAAGGGAAAATGGGGTAAATTAGCAGTCAAGCACATGCTTGGAGGACCAAAAAAAAAAAAAAAAAAGTAATGAGAGGAAAGTGGGTGAAGATGCTCCGGTTACAATGACAAAAGACAGACTATGTAGTCTGGGTGGTTAGATATACGCACACTATATTAGGTTTACCGTCGTTGTTGTTGTTGTTGTTGCAGCATTGCTCACCAAACTATACGTAATATGTAGGACACTACCTCTAAAGCTTTCCATGTACTAAATACGTAAATAAGTTCGTTGCTATCATTCCCTTTTATAGGTCAAACAGCAGACATTTGAAATGTAAAAGCAAATAATTATACAAATTCTTGGAAATGGTGCCAATTATTTTCAGCTTGTAGGAAAACAAAACCGAAACAATAGATATATAGAATAAAATAAACAGGAATCACTAATCACACTAATGCCTCTGAGAAATATTAATAAACACGTATTGGCTGCTCTCCAGGGACAATTCCTCTAATGTTTCATATTCATAAAAACTAAAAACGTCATCCTGTGCCATGCACATGCACTAACTGTATTTGATGCACGTGCATGTCAAAGCAGAGATAACTTGACTAAATATAACTAATTTGGAGGAAAAAAACTCTAATAAGATAAATCGGATAGTCACCGACGTCCAGAAAGGAGGAGTTGAAACTCACTTAAAAACATTATTACTTATTAAAGCATTATCATCACTTGACGCCAATATGTCGCGGCATACGGCATTGTGCGCTTTCAAAACAGGGCAAATGAGATTTGTGCTAAACCACCGTGTCTCCACAGACAAGCCGGAAGACTGATATGACAAATTGTTGCTCGGTGAGAACTCTTATTACTTTCTTGATTGGGCTGAAGGGCAAAGCTGTATTTTAATATGGGGGTTGAAAGAGTGCCAAAGAGCTGTGTCACCATGGAGAACAGACATGGGTTTTGTTTCCATGGGAAACAAGAATGGCGCACAATAACCACAAGAGGCCGTATTGAAGCAGGCCACTCAGATTAGGTGCAATATTACCCACTAACGATTGACTAGGTTCAATAAGATGAGCACAATTAGAACACCAATTGTGTAATTGCGTGACTCAAAATTCGGTTGTACTTATCATTATGTTTCTAAAAGGTCCTGACTAATGATTTTAGGGAGAGAAAAAAAACTCATCTTAACATTTCCTTGAGTGTTGTTAGATATTTATTTAACCTGTTTTTTTTTTCATCTGTTGTTGTGTGTAATAGAGTTGGGCGACATTGATTTTTCTTTGCTCTTGATATATAATTTAATAAGCGGCTTAATCGCCACAGGAAAACAAATATTTTCATAATTTCTGGGTTAAGGAGATTAGAAGAGAGTGCAATGAAATAATAATCTGTGTCATAACTGTTTTCTGGTGGTTGCAATTATGAAAACGTTGGAAAACCGGAAGTAATGCACACTAAAACACCAAAGGAAAAAAAAAAAAACTCACAACGGTACTTTTTTTTTTTCATTAAAATAAATCGATTGACTAATGTCTAATTTGTCGAGAGCATGAAAGATGGTATGAGGGGGTGGAGCTTCCAGTTTCAACAAATCATTAAAAATGTATATTTCAGTTGGGTAATCTCTCATTTTTGGTGTTTGTTAATTGATAAGCCTTACACGTGATGTCATACCACAGCGCACTCACTCAAAACTCTTGCAATATGGTGAAACATAGGTAGACTATCAATTCAGTTTGATTTAGTTCATTGTAATTTTCAATTTAACTCAATAGCGCTAATGCTTCCTGGTTTATTTTTAACCAGCTATTTTTCATATAGCTTGTAAAGTATTCAAAATTACTAAAAGTATTTAATAGACATTAAAATGCTATGAAACTTGTGTTGTTGATTGATTGGTTAAATGTCATATCTTGCAAAAAGAGATAATGGTCTGCTCATCACTCCAGTCCAGTAGATGGCAGAATTGCACTTGACCACCCATAAATTTAAAAGAACAAGCATTCATACTCTTACAAAATGCAAGTAAAGCTTTTTTTATGTATTTGCTTTTTAGGAATCAAGTTCATTTATAAATTATATCATTTATAAATCATTTATAAATCATTTAGCATTCATAAATAATTAGTTTGGGGTCAACAAAAAATGTATACAATTGCATAAATGAATTAAATCGCACAGTGATGATATTGGAAATATCATTTAATTTAATTGGAGTAAATGTCACTGGGCGTTGTAAGATCATAGATCATAAAGACCATTAAATTAACATTTCATCAAACATGTCAAACCTCCAGTTCCGATTTGGTCTCCTTGATTTTCCATTCATGAAAACTGTACTAAATTTTTTATGGGTCTCATCTGTTTAAATTATACTAAGCCATTATATAGTCATTGCTATGCTTTTATTAAGTTTGCAATTTACCTTACCACAAAAGATGTAGGAGTTGACACAGGATAATGCGTAGGGTGTGGATGACAGAATTCAGTCAAATGGAAAGTAACATTAATGGCTGAATTAATTTTAGCCACCGTAGCATTTTAGCTAACCACCTTGTCGTAACTGAGGTCGTAGGCATTAAACTATATTCACATGGAGTGAGCGCCTTCCAAGATGGAGGCAACCAGAGCTCCCAAAGTGGAGCCTCAAAACCATTCTTCACAGATCCAGTTCTTTTTTCTTTTTTATACAATCTATGGTCAGCCAACATTTACAAACTGGGTTTAAAGTGTCTTAAAGGTTCAACAATGAAGTAGGATAGCAATCCTTCCTAGTGGTAAGATATTCGATATCTGTTAGAAACCTCTCATCTTAACCACGGCTTCCTTTTATTACTAACAAAAAGGGAGAAAAAAATGCATAAAGTTTATTAGCTCATATACTACAAATTAGCCTGGATAAAGATTATTTTCCATTCTAAATAATTAACGAGAGTGAAAATTTGAAGTGCAGAGAAGTGTATACACATTAGGTGTGTGACAGTCGTGGTTTCTCGACGTACCTGAGAACGCATTGCTGTAGTAACGAGAGAGCGTCTGCATGATGTCTTTAGAGTGTTGCGTCCATGGAGCAATCTTGCGGTAGGTCTTGACTCTATGGACCAGCTGCGAGCCGCCATACTGCAACGACAGCGTGTCGCCATGATCTTCATACAGCTCCTCAAACAACCTGGGCGCCAGATTACATCTACATTTATTCTGAGCTTATCATATGCACTTAGATAGATCATTTCATTCACGTTAATGACACAGTTTATGATGTCCATTATGTTTTATTTGTTTCAATAGCTTCAAGGAGCAATAAAGGGGGCCAAGAACTTTTATTTAAACCCATTTGCGATGGTCAAAGAACAGAAGCCGTTAGGATTTTATCGATTTAACCAAAGAAAATACACAAAATGTGATGCCAGTATATCATCAAGAAATTATTTTTCTTGTCTTACGCATAAACCATCCTACATTAAAAAATTTAAGAGATGTTTTAAAAGTTTTCGTGTTAGAAGTCTTTAGCTTTAGAATTTTTTAAAATTTGATATGAAGAAGTTATCATCATGAAATATGTTAAGCTCGGCATGACCCAAAGAATAACAAGAATCATGTTTCTACAACATAAAAGTATGTTTAAATTTTCCCTCCTAGTGACGCTAAAGAATTTGACAGACGTACACCAAAATTAATGTCTAGCTATGACAGTTCTCATGAAAAATACCAAAATTCATCAACCTTATACAAAGTTCTGTATGGTCCACTATGTAGAACTATAATATGTTGATTCGATGATGTATATGGGCTGGCATTTATGTCTTACTGACAAAGATGTACGTGAAGTATCATCTGTACATTGTAAATGTAAACTTTACCTTCAAATAAAATAATTCAAATAGTTACCAAAAAAAAACATAAATATGTGAATCACTTTAATATCTCATGTTTGGAATATCCTCTATAATCCCAAGTGACACGTGGTTATATCTAAATTCAACCTACACTATATGTCTTATAATATTTTACCTGACGCAATCAGTGTCGAACTGTAATTTCGGCTTGTCAATCATCCCGAGGGCGTAAAGCTGATAGGCCAGAGCACACTTCCCCACCATGAACTGGGCAGTGTTAGTGCGATCCAAGCAGTCCACACAATTCGTTCTCAAAACTCCAGTCTACAAAGGAAACCAAACCACAGTGATTTTCCTTGTTTTAAAGGGTCATTTTTTTAGATTTTTAGCATAAAAAAAAAAAAAAAAAAAAGTCTTCCATTTTTGTAGTGGCCAGGGTTTAAACAAGCCAATTAGTGTTTTCCCCTCTATTGTAACCTCTGTCGTGATCCCCCTCTCCCCTGCATGGCTCAGCATTAGCTCATTTACATAAACACTGAAATGGCGCATTCAGACGAGGAGTGAAACAGGCGGAGTCTGAGGTAGGGAAAAATTGCATTATCTGAGGAGTATTTCAGCTGATGCATTAACATTAGAAGACCTTCGTGATCTTTACTAACTAATTAAATAAAAAGTAAAATATTGGATCTTTAAAGAGAATTGAATTTAAGTTGTTCAAACATACCCCCAGGCCAAAAAGGTTAGGAACTAATATATAATCTACAGCAGAAAGATAAAAGCCTTTTGTCTGTTAACATCAGTTTACTTGCATACCGTACCTGTATTCTACCATGAGCAGTAACCAGGCCTCCCAAATCACCCCATCTGTGCAGAGAAAATAGTACATTTTTAACAAGACTCCAAACAAATTAGTCACACAGCAAAATACAAACATACTACAGTATAGAGGGGTGTTCAAGTCAAACCGGGAATGAAGGTGTAAAAAACTGACTGACATTTAGAGAAGACTTCAATCACAGTACAGTGATGTGACCGTTTGCTGCAGTAAACCATTCGAACACTGTAAGTGTTTTAAAGAAGCGTGACTCGAAGCCTACTGCAGTCGTTCCCGTGAACATTTAGCAAGTGGAACGTCTGATCCTTTAAAATCAACAGATAACTTGCGGAAGACATGCATCCGTATGTGGGAACTGTACCTACAATCATTCACCAACACCACTTGCATGTTACAGGAAGTCTGCTGAGAGTTACTGCCACATCCTCTGTACAGTCCTAACCTCACTCCAATCGATTTTGCAATCGAGTCCGGTCATGACTCCGGTGTACTGGAAAAACTTTCTAGCTTGATGGTGTCCAAGTACTAGTGAACCACTGGAATAAGTGCATTAGTTTAGCAGGGGATTATATAGAGAAATATTATACTCTCATAGCGGTGTTCTGTTATTCTGTGCAAATAAAAATCCCAGTTTGACTTGAACACCTAAATCATAATTCCTTTTTTACAGCAAAAGCCTAGCACACTCAGCATGCTCTTTTTTATCCCATTCTCTTCATATGTCACATTCAAAGGTCTTGATGCTGTGAAGCGTATTATGCATCGGTAAGAAAAGGATTTGTCCGCAGCTATAAGATGGTCAAAGAAGGCAAAAACAAATAAATAACACCTTCCTTCCAGATACTTTACATCACCCATAATTTGACCAAAACATAAAATACAAGAGAATAAAAAACACAGTGTATTGATTTAGGTGTTCCTTGTCCCTACCTATCATCAGGCCGTAACATGTGACAGTGGAAACCCGATCGGTTCACAAAGAAGCCGGTCCTCTTCACGACATTCTCGGCGATCATACTCAACCGGTCCAACACATTAAAAAGCTTACTGCAAGTGGAGAGAAGAAATGATTTTTAGAAAACATGTACGTTTAAAAAACGATGATGCTCCATTTGTTCACCAGTACTTGTATGAATATTCTCTAATCAGAGCTAAAACATCGTAACGCCGCACCTCTTGGTGTAACGAGCCATGTCCCAGGCAATGTAATCGATGCAGTGCTCCGGAGGCATGAACTGATTGAGGTTGATGATTGCTGGGTAGAGTTCCTCACTTAGGATTTTTTCATGTTTCCTCTTCTCTCGCTTCTGCGTAATTTCAGTTGAAGATTATCAGCATCATCACAAGGATTAGGAACCACTCAATAAGATAAGCTTTTTTCCAAATAAGTGCCATTTCATCGAACATCTAAAAAATGCAGGTTTATCATTTCAACTGGAGCTAGAGATAGCTCTTTTGAACAAAAGATTTCAAAAAGAGATTCCCAATCAAAAAAAAAAAAAAAAAAAGATACTCTCCAATTTTCCACAAATCTCTGTTAACTAAAACATTTTTTGAGAGACGTGTATAGTAATAGTCAAAAGTTTGGACACAAGATTGGATTTATTTTTCTACTTAATTTTAAATTAATTTTCTATAAAATAACACATGGCATTAGGTGATTAACAACAGCAGCAGTCAATTGTTATTTTAAGATACGAAGGTCAGCTGGTCTGGAATAGTTATTGATCAGTATTGTGTCAAGTGAATTTCCAAAACATATCAAGGTCCATGATGAAACTGACTCATTAAGACCTTCCCATTAAAGCAAGACCAAAATTTACTGTACCTCTGTTACAGTGAGTTCATTTAGAGTCACCAGCCTCAGAAATCACCAATTAACAAACAGCACCTCAGATTAGAGTCGGTATGAAGGATTTACAGAGCATAAGTAGCAGATATACATTTCAATATCAACTGTTCAAAGGAGATTATTGTGTATTTTGGATACCTTCAGAACCATGGAATTAGAAAGTGTCTCCAAACTTTTGACTGGTTCTGTTTACTAAAACAAACACCTCATCTAATAAATTCAGTGCTCAGATTGGACAGATAACATACTAGCAGGGGTGGCTATGGCTATGGGCATCAGGACTGGAATCCTGGAAAATGTCTTGTAAATGCAATTACTTTTATTTGAATTGTGAATTAAACAGGTAATCAGGTTGCCAGATTTGAATGAAATTCCCTGCAACTCCAAACACAAAATGACTTCTTCATGTTTTAAGTCTTTGCCTGGGAAACACTTAAAATAATAATAATAATAATAATAATAATAACTCGTGTTATAGTGAAAATAAAA